>VZTE01000782.1:0-19117 GCA_013397775.1 Eulacestoma nigropectus | reverse complement strand
GGGGGGGGGGTGTTTCGGTCTTCTTTCCTGTTTTTAGCTGGCTTTGTCCAGGAATGCTCTGTGCTTCCAGTGGCTTCAGGTGCCTTGAGTGATTTCACACTGCTCCTCTCTACTGTTGATCTCCACCTTGTGGGCAGCTTCTGCTTCTCATTTGCTGTTTTTCTTTCCTTCTAACTGGATTACAAACCTTGAGCCAGGGTCACAGATGTCAAAGAACACACCTACCTTTCACAGCCTCCACCAGCAGTGATGGAGAACTTCCCTGAGCAAAGGCCAGCCCCTGCTGTGGCCAACACCTGTGCAATTGAATCCAACCTCAAGGAAAGACTAGAGCAGATGTGGCCCACTTGTGGATGGCTGAGTACTGCAAGGCAATGCTATGTAGCCTGTAGGAAGGATTATCCCTGGCCTTACCTGCTCATAGTGAGGACATCTATGTGTATGGCCAACTTTACTTTCTCCTTGTTTCCGTACAACTGTTCCTCAGTGTTCTGGTGGTCTCTATGGCTTATGCAAAGAAGGAA
Organism: Eulacestoma nigropectus; assembly: GCA_013397775.1. Classification (NCBI taxonomy): domain Eukaryota; kingdom Metazoa; phylum Chordata; class Aves; order Passeriformes; genus Eulacestoma; species Eulacestoma nigropectus. The sequence continues at coordinate 18,593 of VZTE01000782.1, read as the reverse complement.
AAAGAAATTCTAATCAGGAGATGGCAAGGAGCCTCCAAAAGCTCTTTTCCCCTTTTTTTCAGGTCACTGGATAGCTGGGGAGGGAGAAACAAGGTGCTCTCCTGGTGTTCCCTGACAGCTGGCTCTGGTTCAAACATAGCTGCAGCTGGTGCCCTGTGAACCTCTGCTGTGCTTGAGCACCACTTGGAATGGTATAGGTCTCAGACTGATATCCAAGGGGCAGATGCGCTCCATAAACCCAGGAGTGGGTGGGTCATTTGCCCTCACATGTTTGCTCTGGCTTTTCTCCCACCAGCATGATTTGATCTTGAACTGCCATTTGGCTTTGCTGTGCCAAAGGAGTCAATTAGTTGCACATAATGTTCATTGACAGAGAGCACAGCTGCATGTCTTGAGAGTGGCAAGTAATGCTTTCCAGTAGCACTTTTCTGCAAAAATTCATCCATGGATCTGGTGGCACTACTACAGAGATGTGGGGATTAAACTGCCCCAGAGGGTCATATCCTCCTCAATGTCCCTTGGATCTTTTTCGCAGGGCCGGAGTAAATTCTTTTTTGTCCTTTCCGTGGTATTTCTCTTGGCTTGTTTTCTTCCTGCCTGCCATTTCTCTCATCACTGCAACATATTGAACTCATTCCCCTCATCTTTGCCCTCCTGCTTCTCCCCATTTGTTTTTCTGGAGAGGTGCTTGTTTGCCCAGTCCATCAACTCCTGTTACTCGTGGTAGTGACTGATGTCCTGACATGACTCTTGCTGGCCAGAAGCCTTCATCTTCTCCCTGGCTGTGTCCTGCTGCAGAGGCCTCTGTGAGGAACAAGAGAGGAGTGGCAGATGAGAACTCGTTGGTGGATGTTGAACATAAGGCTTTGTACGTCCTGCAGCACTGGGAAGAGATGCCAGGATATGGGTACAAGCTGGTACCAGAGCATGTGGAAATCCGGTCTTTGTACAACCCGGAGAACCCTGGGCTTGTGCAGGTGAGATGTGTTTCTGTGCCAAACCTCAACATTGTTTCGGGGAAGGACCTTCTGGACAGCTGGTTTCCAGCCCTCTGTCTGGTCTCCTGTGAATCTTATGCATTGTCCCCTTCCTGGGTGGGTGACTGGAGTTGTGTCTGTAGATGGCTGGCCCAGCTATGAAGTGAGGACATTGGCCTTGGTTGTCCTTTGCTCACATCTACCCTCTGACCTCTCATCATGTTTCTGAACACCCTTTCCTCAAGGAACTTCTATCCATTGATGTTGTGTTCACAGTGCTAGTGACCCAGAGTCCTTCCTGTCTCCGCAGGCTGTTTAGCACTGCTCTGATGAGGATGCTGTGTGGGTGGCAATAGACCCACTCTGCTTCTGAGCCCTGCCACCATGCACCCCCGTGGATGATGGTATCCTTGCCTATCCCTGCCTCCTCTGCATTGTCCCTTATCACTGCTGTTTTGCAAGAACCTCATTCTGTACTCTTGGCTACTCCCTGGGGCACGACGTAACTGCTGGCTGGAGAAGAAACATCCATCCTTAGTTTTGTGCAATGCAGTCACCTGAACTCACCATTTTAATGTCCCTCACTGAAATCTCCTGTTCCCTTGGGTACTGGAGATTTGAACAAAGCAGAGTTCTGCAGTCATGCTGGCTTTGTTTGGCATTGGAAATGCATGTGGGGAGAGCAGAGTCAGACCCACCACTTCTTAGTTTTCTTGGTTTTGCTTAAGCATTCCATCACCATATGCTCCTTATTAAGACAGAGGGACACGTTTGCCTCTGTTTGAAATGGCTTCAGTACGGGTGAAGTGGTTTTTCTTGGGAGCAGAAATAAACAATCTTTCATAGCCTTAATTTTTTCCCTGTGTAAAATCTAATTTCATGTCACTCTCAAGTGCTAGGAATGGAGAGAACCAAGCAATGGCTTTCTGATGAGAACTTTCCTTGCAGGACCAAGCCCTTGCTCCTTGAAGAGCTGGAGAGGGGTCTCTCTTGAAGTGTCTCTGCTTTCTCTCATCAGGGCTCCTTGCACATGTGGATTGACATGTTTCCAAACGATGTCCCTGCACCACCACCCGTCAACATCAAGCCACGACTGCCTGTCAGGTAGCACCTGTGGGGGTGGGGCAGGGGTGGTGGGCTGCAGGGAGGGCCAATGTCCCTTGCCATGGCTGGCGGGATGTTCCACAGGGCACAGGCTGAGGGTCAGTGCTAGTGTGGCATGCAGCCCTCTTTGCTCCAGCTCTGACCACAGGATGTTCTCTTGAGTGTATCAGCATGGGCCATAAGACCTTCAGCTGCACAAAGGTTTAGGGAAGGGCAGGTTAATGGCTGGACATAAAAGTGTTTCTATAAAAATAGAAACCCAGGCCAGAGCTACTCATCAAATTCTCTTCTGGCTAGTGGACAGATGTCCTTGGGAGCCTGGAGAAGTGAAGTTGAAGGAGGAAATCTGCTGTTTTCAAGGATCAAATGGTGCTTTTGAGATGGAGGGTCCAGATTATTCTCAGATGTGCACCTGAAAGGACAAGAAATAATGAACACAAATTGCAGCAAGAGAAACTCCAACTGGATATAGGGAAAACATTTTCCCAGTGAGAGTGAAGCTACCCTCGAATAGGGACAGATTGACTCAGATGTTCTGGGATATCCATCCTTGGTGATATTAAAAACTAACGCAGACAAGGCCCTGAGCAATTGACCTGCTATGAAGCTAGAGCAAGAGCTTGGAGCAGAGACTGCAGACATCCCTTCCTGCCTTAGCTTTTCGGTGCTCCTATGGCTTAGTAGAGCTGGGTGGGTTTCCCATGCACCAGGGATTTGCTCTGCAAAAGCTGCCTGTATTGACTGTGGGTGTTTGTCTTGTAGCGTTGTAGTGTTCAGAAAGGGTTTTATGCCTGGCAGTGAGACTGCTGGGCTGTGCTTGGCTGGAGGAGCAGGGAACCACACTGCTAGGAAGGTTCAAGTCCTGCTGCTCTGGCATTGTGCTCAGGGCTTGACCTGCCCTCCCAGGCACCGGGGACAAGGGCATGTGTCTCACCTCTGTGTCCTTCCCACAGCTATGAGCTCCGTGTGATTATCTGGAACACGGACAATGTGATCCTTGATGATGTCAACCCAGTCACGGGAGAGCCTTCCAGCGACATCTATGTGAAAAGGTTTGGTGGGAACCAGTGGGAGGCCAGAGCCTGGCTGCCCTGCTCCTTGCCCTGGCCCACACACTCACTTGCCTCCTCTGAACCTCTGCCCCCCCTTGCCTTGGTGTGAAGTGCCCACTCCAGTCCTCTGCATGGGCTGCTGTACCCCCAGAGATGTTGTCCAGATGTTGCTCTGGTTTGACCCTTTCCTGCTACCCCATGGGGTTCAGTGCTTCCATCCTTTTGCTCTGCCTTTAAGGCTGCCTGATAGGGGTAGGGGGTAACTGAGTTTCTCCTGCAGCTGGATAAAAGGTCTTGACCATGACAAGCAGGAGACAGATGTTCATTTTAACTCCTTGACTGGGGAAGGCAATTTCAACTGGAGGTTCATCTTCCGCTTCAATTATCTCCCGACTGAGAAGGAGATAACCTACAAGAAAAAGGACTCTGTCTTCTCCATGGAGGAGTCAGAGTTTCGGGAACCGGCTGTTCTGGTCCTCCAAGTCTGGGATTATGACAGGATTTCAGCTAATGACTTTCTAGGTATGGTGTTACTTGCTGAAGTGGGGTGACCTGTCCCTTACCTTGCTGGAGTATTACAGCATATCCCTGGGATTCAGCTCTCTAAGAAGGGACACTAGGACCATCAGATCAAACTCTTCAGCTCAGCAGTCACCTAGGCTGGTTTTCATGTGTGAGCTATAGACAGAGCCTAGAGATAGGCACCTGCCCTACACAGACATGTAGTGCTTGCATACTTGTCCCAGGGCCTTGGCATATTTTTTCAGGGCCTGTCACACCACAGGACTTCCAGGTTCTGCTTCCTCACAATCTTTCCAATAAACTTGCTTGTTTTCCCTGCTCTTACTTAGATATGCAGATCCCAAAGTCTGGGCCTAAAAGCACTTCCCAGGACCTTATGTTGTGGGCACAGGGACAACCTGTGTGAGACTACTGACAACCTTTGTGAGACTATTGGCTCTTGAGTTGCAGCATCCCATTGCTGGGGGCTCAGAGCTCCCTGGATGCTCTGGTACTTCCCAGTAATCAGACCTGCTGAGCTGGGCATGCAGCAAGGCCTGGTGCCGAAACAGAGCTAGTGGTGATTCCCCCTACATTATGCTAGCACAAATACTGCTGATTCTCTCCCACCTCTGCTGTCATCCCCAAGGCTATAGCGCTCTGTTCAGTTGTTCCTCCCTTCTTCAAGTGTTAGCCTCCCTATTAAAAAGCAGCCCCTTTGCCCTACTATCTCTTGGGTATGTTAAAACTCTCCTTATACTTCAACCTTTCATAGCGTATTTAAGCAGCTTTACTCCATGAGGTACTTCCAGTGGTTCAGCTATGAAGAACTGAGGCAGTGAAGAAAGCATTAGCAATTCCAATGATTTCTGGCATGTATAATCTCAGGAACTTCTAGGTAGTAAGGGGCTTCTTCAGTGTTATTGCGATCTCCTGTCCCAAGCAAGGCTAGATGCACTAGGTCAGGTTGCTCAGGACATTTTCTGGGTGGGTTTTGATTATCTCCAAGGATGGAATCCCAGCAGCCTTCTGGGACCCTTTTCCTGCCTGCACCTTCCTCACAATTCTCGGGTTTTTTTACTTGAAGCACTTTGTACCTGTTGCCTTATGTGCTTTCATTATGCATTTCTGAGAAGACTCTAGCTCCATCTGCTCTGTAGCTTCCTTTAGGCTGTGAGGGATTCAGTAAGATTTCCCTCTTGACCTCTCTTCTCTGGGCTGCACATATATGTGTCTCTTACTCCTCCTGCTGTGGCTGGCACCTACTACAGACTTGACTATCTCAGCCACTAAACACTATTTAGTTGACACCTTTCTTGTATTGGAGGTCCAAAACTGGGCACTGTATCCAGATGCAGTCTCACTTGGAACTGAGCAGAGAACATTCACATTCCTTGTCTGCTTTTGCCAGTACAGACCAGGATGTGGTAAGATTGATTTGTTGCAAGAGCTCAGTGCCAAAGTGGGACAGGAGCTCATTCCAAGCAGAAGAGAGGTGCAAGGCCAAACACAGAAATGAACTGAGGCTGTTGCAGATCTAAGACAAACTTGAAACTTGTAAAGCATTTATAATTTTAAAGCATTATCATTTTATGATTTTAATTGACATTTCCAGGAATTAGAGAGGAAAATGAGCTTAGACATGTGAAGAGAGCAGGGTGGGACATGGTAAAGGGGTGAAAATAGCTCACCATATGAAGTCACCAAAAAGCCCATATCAAAAACAAGAGGAGACCTGGGGCTTCTGCTTCTTAGTCTCTAACTCTTGACCTAGTCCTTACTTATGCAGAATTTCAAGTTCTCCATCTGTAAATGTGCAAGGGCTCTGCTAGATCACTGCAGCAGCTGGGACATATTTGTGGCAGCTGGGAGTGTGGCAGAGACAGCCAAATGTCGTGTGGGGCTGACCTCAGGGTTTTACTATGTGGTCTCCTCTTCCCTGTGCCTGCAGGGTCCATCGAGCTGAAGCTGCATGACATGGTGTGGGCAGCCAAGAGCTCTGAGCATTGCACCATCAAAATGGCCAAGGAGAATGCAACACCTCGCTTCTCCATCTTCCGAAATAAGCGCATGAGGGGCTGGTGGCCCTTCATCAAACTCAGAGATCAAGAAGATGACAAGAGAGAGGAGAGGGAGTACAAGAAGAAAAAGAAAAAAAAGTGGAGCAGCTCAGTCAAACCAGAGGATATGGAATTCACAGATCCCAGTGGGAACAAGTACCTCCTGACGGTAAGGTGGGGTTCTGGCACTGGTGAGCACTGCCAGTGTTTTGCTTCTACCTTGATATGGCAGCCTGTCCTACATGTACACAACCTACAGAAGCAGCAGTGATCCAGCTTATGCAGGATCCTGAAGACTTCTTTCCATCTACTGCCAAACCAGCACTTTGTCTACCCTGAAGAACCAGCTGCCGTGGCATGCAGGGGTGTCTAACTTAATGTATTCCTCTGAGCTTCCCATAGAGCAGTTCCCCATGAGAGGATCTGTCTCTATTTAGGAATTTAGTGTTCCCACTGAAACACCCCAGACCACGTGCTCCTTGCTCACTCCTATTCCTAAGCAAGAGGCATATGGCTCCTCATTGGCCAGTCAGGACAGCAGCAGAAGCCTGTCCTGGGGTCTCTGCCTGCCCAAGACAGACAGGTGCTAACTGACCTGGGACAGACTCGCTCCTGATGGCCCTGCTACTAGACCACTGTGTGTCCCCGAGGGTGAATTTTGCTCAGTGCCACTGTGGGAGGGTGCAGACAAATCAGGTAGCTGGGGAGTGCATTAAAATACAGTTCCTTGTCTGCAAAACGGTTAGTTTCTTACCAGGCCACAGCTTTTACTGGCTATGAAGTAAGACTCTAGCCAATGGAGAAAAAAGATCTGAGCCATCTGTAAGTGGAACTGGGAGAAAAATACCCAATTGTGGCAGGGTGTGTGGTCAGCAGGCTGGTCTGTGAAGCAACACATTCAACTGTGGCTCAGATATATTCTCCCTCCAGGGTAAGGTGGAAGCGGAGTTCCAACTGCTGACTGTGGAGGAGGCTGACAAAAGTCCTGTTGGCTTGGGCCGAAAAGGGCCTGAACCCCTGGAAAAGCCCAAGTGAGTATCTGTATTATCACCTTTAGGATGGATAGACAGTGCTGTGTTCTCAGTGGCTGTTTGTATGGAAACTGGGAGTATTGGCTTGTCAGGAAACCAAGAGCAAGCACTGAGGCTCTGGGCAGTGGGGTCTGCAGGACCAGGACTGCCAGGGTTTCCCAGAGCTCAAATGGGTCCACAGGACTTGGGGCTGCAGCACCTGGCCCAGGGTTGATCTCAGGAAGATACTCAAGGCAGCTGTGCCATAACATTGCTTGTACAATGGTCAGGTCTGTCTGTGTGAAGGTATCCCTTGTCTATGTGGATGAAGGACAGCTCTGGGGGCACAGGGGCACTGTTCCAAGAGTCCCATCCTGTTGTCTTTAGCGTTTTCCACAGGCAGTGTGTTTACTGTACCCCCTGGGCTGATCCTGCCTGGAAGCAGCAGGAAGAGCTGGTGATTCATGAGGGTAGCAGGACACCAAAGCAGAAGGGCCAGTGTGATGCTCTGTGGATTGAGCCTGTGCTTATCCATTCTTCTCTACCTTTTCTAGCCGGCCAAAAACAACTTTCAACTGGTTTGTGAATCCCATGAAGACCTTTGTGTTTTTTATCTGGAAGCGGTACAAGAGATACATAATTATGCTGTTTGTCATCACTGTTCTGACAATCTTTCTGGTTCTTTTGGTCTACACCATGCCTGGATACATCAGTGAGAAGATCATCAATGGATAAATGCTCTCCAGCAGAGGATTACTCAAAGACAGGGGTGATTGTGGCAGGAATCAAGATAGGATCAGAAAGTTTAATGAAACCCTGTGAGTGCAGAGACAACCTAGAGAGAGAGAGACCCGCAGAAGTGAGCTTTGTTTTGGCTCTATTTCCTCATGAATAAAAGCTCTTTGGCTACTTTCTCTGATGCTGCTTGTGTTTTGTAGCTGCTTTCTGGAGCTGGGGACAACCTGCTTCTTACAGTCCTCACTGCTGCCCCTTTGCCCTTCCTCCTGAGTAGTACAGCAGCAAGGACTACACTGGGACAGCATGGGGTCATGAGTGTGCATTTGTGTTTGGTGTTGGGCTGACGTAAACTAAATGAGACTTGTTCTCAGCATGGTTTCTGGTGCACCAGGGTTCCTGTCATCTGCATAGACAAGCCCTGACATGATCGGATCCCAAGTGGAGGTGTTTTGACCAGGGTTTTGAGAGTATAGATTCCTTCTGAGATGTGCAGGTGATGCTCAGTGGGACCACAGCATTTCCAAAGAATTTAACTGACTATGCAGTTTTATAGCAAAGGTGCCTGCCTCGTGCCCTTTTGAATGGAGCAGGAATAAAGTATGTTTAGGGGACAAAACTGCCTGGGCAGAGCCAGGCAGGTAGATGTGAAGCAGGTGAGGACTCTGGCTGGACATGAAGCCAGAAGTCAGTGTGGGGCAGACATGACATTCCCCCAGTGAGTCTGGAGTTCAGCCATAGGGTGGGGGCCCCAGAATGGCAAAGAGGGAGGCCTCTCTCCCTCTGGGCTGCAAGGTGGGGGTGAAATGGGCTGCAAAGGGTTCAGGTCATGCAACACCTGCGTGGGCCTACAGCAAAGCCCTGGGCTGTGACAGTGCTGCCTCACTCCCAGTTCTTCTGCAGGGCTTATTGAGTGGGACGTTGCCTGCATAAACAGTGCCTGGTCCTCCCCAGCAGTGCCCAGTGCACCCCAGTGGCTACTGGTCCATTCAAACTCAGTGCACTCCAGCACACCCAGTGCACACCTCCAGAGAGCCCTCTGGGCTCTTTCAGCCATGCTTAACCACATTTCCCATCACACCACCAGGCTGGGGCTCCCTGTGACTAAAACTGAGTCTGCCTAAGTGTCTCGGTTTAGAGACAAGTTTAGGAGAAAACGCTCTGGAATGAGTGTTTTCTCTAAAAAAAAAGGGCTTCAGCAATCCCTTTTTTTGCCAATAAGAAAAATTAATACCAGTGGGTGAAAATGAAAAAAAAATCAACTGTTTATTGACAAACAAAGTGCCCACCCGGCACGGGGAAAAGAAAGAATAAATGCTAGATATTGAAACACCAGAACCTTACCCTCCCCCCCCCTCCCCCATCCCCACACGTACCCACACCCACAGCAGACAAAAAAAAACCCCAAAATGCCAGGGGAAGAAACAAACCGGCTGGCCGTGCGGAAAGAGGGAACAAAATGGCGCCCGGCTTTTGTCTCAGGGAAGGGGGAAAAAAAGTTCATCCAGCAGCTCGGGCAAAACAGATGAGAACCTGTTGAACCTCTGACGTTGGTCTCCTCCTCATGGCAGATGAAGCTGGTGGATTTTGGTGTCCTTTCTCTTGTTGGTTCAGCTTTTCCCGAGGTCTGGGGCTGGGCGGAGTGGTTCCCGCGAGTCCCGCAGGTCCTGGCCGACGGTCTCCTGTTGATTGTCTGATCTTGGACCAAAACGAAGCCGAACAGTTCAGGAAAAAGAAAAAAAAGCCGCCGAAGGATTCCTGTTGCAGTCTCTCCAGGCCAGGGAAAGGGGAAAAAAGAAACTTCTTGCTTAAGCTAACAAAAATACCAAGCTAGCTAAGCAACAAAGTACCATCCGGAGTGAGGCTTTGAATAAAGCCCACACCAGTGTCCCCTAGGCTCCCGCCCCTCCCCCGGACCCACCTTAACGTTACAGCAATCACTTCTGGGCATAAAGCCAAGACACACAGGCTTCCTCAAAATACTTCAGTTTATAATTGCTGCTGTGTGCCTGGGGTGTGCAGGTGTGTGTCCCCTGTGTGCAAACTGAGGGGAGGGTGGGGTGGTGTCTGGTTAGGGTGTGGGTTTGCAAGGCAAGAGGTTCATCCCTGTGTTACAAACGAGCCAATCAATATCATGATTAAAGAGAATTTATTAATAATCAAAGTATAAAATTCGGAAAAAGCCACCAAGCAGAAGCAACGCCAAGCCAGGTGATCGGCACTGGGTGAACTGAGCTCCGACCTCTATCGGTTCAAATCTCTCCTGTTCACCACTGAGGTTTCTCTTTTATACTTTTTTCTTCTTCTTTGTTGATTTTATCTTTTCAATACAACAATATAATTTTCCTGTTTTTTCTTCACGTCTGATGACAGTTCTTGCAATCAGTAGTCGATTTTTGCTGTTGGAATCAGTTTTCTGGTGGAAGTATATTATTGTTGCATATACATACACAGAACACACATCCTGGAACCATATTTCTGTATATACACACACATCCTGGAGCTCTGCCAGACAAGCAGATCCCACGAAATGCTTATCTGTGGAATGCAATTTGAATGTACCTTGCCGGGGCTTATTCAGACAGAAATCCCTTGAACAGCAAAATCCTGGTGGTCACCTGCTTGTGCTTTTTTCTCAGCCGCAGCAAAAATCCTTAAAACTTTAGCACGAATTATTTTGTATCATATACTACACCTGCATTTGCTGCTGGCAGCAGAGCGACCCCAGGCCTCTGTCCCAGACCCTTCCAAGCCCAAATGTGACCACGATTCATGCCAGCAGTTCCCCTTCCTGGTCAGCACCATGGCTGCCCTGATCTCAGAGTGCAGCAGATTCAGGAGGACTTCAGGTCACCCACCACCTCTGCCTTCGCCAGCCACATGGACCACTGCAAGGCTACTGACAACAGCCTGGAGAAGATGAGCAGGGGTGGAGGACTGCAGGGGTGCACCCTAGGGGATGGGGAGGGCTATCACCACTGTGGGCCTACTGAATCTGTACCAGATCAGGCATCACCTTGCCATTTATCACCCTGAGTAGAGAGTGGTGTGAACATATTCGGGTGTCTGCAAAACACTCAAAGCAAAGATTTTATAAAGGTGTGTGACAAGTTATGGTGGCCAGGTGACAGACACCTGTCGGCTGGGGACAAGAGCAAAGGGGGAGATGGTTGTGTAGGAAGGCTGTACCTGGTACTGGGCTGGCACCACGGGTTGAAGAGAGGACAGAATGCTTTGGCCAGAGAAGCATCAAATAAAAAGCAGAACAAAACACTGGAGAAAGTTTTTTGGAGTGACAGAAGGGTTTCCTTGCTTGTCCAGAGTTAAGCTGTGGCACACGGTGACATGGGATGTTCAGAGTGGTTCACATAGCCAGGGGGAGAGCCTGCTGCTGAGCACAGTATCTGATGCAAAAACAATTTGGATTAAATGCGTTTGTTTTCTGGCTAATTGCAAAGACCAGAGAACTCCAACAGGCATCATCAAGCATGGTGTGGAAGGGGAAGGGTTTGCTGTTGGTTGCTAGATGACTTAGACCTGCCTTGGGCCTTAGCAGAAAACTGTGTCCAGGCTAGTGTAACCATCACACTGACCTGCTGTTGGCAAATCAAGGTCCTGATCACCAGTGGAAAGTATCTATGAGATGTTGCCACTGTGGTAGGGCTCTCTCTGTGATGGTCCGGGGGCTCTGAGCCTCTTGGTGCCTCCTCCTGGTAGGTCTCGTAAATGTGCTGCAAGCAACCAAACCGTACCACCACCACATCACCTCCCTCATTTTGCATTTTCAGCAGATAAGGGTTTTGCCAGTGCTGAGCTGTAGGATGTGACTACTGCACTGCCTTGGGGCACTGCAGCACCTGCAGATGGGAAGCTATGCTCCTGTAGATCATTTTGTCAGAAATGGCCACTGCGGCTTTTATCATCTCAGGCCTCTGGAGGCCAGGAGTCACTCGGGAGCCTCTGGGCATGGACCATTTCCTTGTGTCACTTAATTTTCAATTGTTAGTCTATCCTCTAGACCTCCCAAAAAACTTCAGCCCTTTAAAACCAAGCTTCCACATTAGGAAGCTATGTTTAGAAAGAAACACTGCTGGACTTACTCATGTCTGCAGAGCTCCTGGCTTGGGACTTGCATGTTGGAGGGGACATACAGCTCCAAACACATTTGTACTGTGAAAAGTAGAAATGTCGTTGCCTTCTGCCTTCAGCAGCTTTTATTGATGGTGTAGCGAACTGTGTACAGCAGAGTCTCAGTGTGTGCAAACAGCCATCTGCAGGTGCGTACTTGTGACAGGTAGAGCTCTGGTGTGGGATAGAGCAGGAAATACAGCAGGAATCTGCCCATGAGCTGGGAGACCCCGGCAGCAGTGTGGTGTGGGCAGCTGATAGAAGGAGTGCTGAGCTGCAGGTGAGGGGGAGGACATCAGCCATTTTTCCACTGTGGGAGACAGGTTCCTGAAGTAAAAGACGTGTATCTTGTCTGAGTATAGAACCAGACCTGTGCCTACAAGGCAAATTAATGCAGGTAACAATGTAGGCAGGCAAGGGAGCTTTGGGTTTTTTGCATTAAGCACCAGATATGTAATTTCTTGCCTTGTGGTCAGCGACTGCACTCTCACACATCACAATCCTGGGTGGGAGTGCTGCCTTTGGCACCTAGGTTCACTCTCACAGGGAGAGCCTGGGATAGGTCAGGATCTCAGTGGCAGTGGGCTCCGAATTTCTCCCTTCCAGTGCCACGCACAAGGGCAGGTGGTGAATGGAAGAGGTCGAGTCCAACTGTGTGGCTAATAATCCAGGGTGAAGGGATGCCTTAGCTTAGTGAGATGAATCCCATGTGCAATGGCTTTGGTGGCTGCAGGATCTGTGGCCTAGGAGGGGACTGTGCCTGCCTCATGGCAGCATTCACAATTAGCCATATGGTTGTGAGGAGGATATGTTAGCCCTGAAAGTCCTGAATTAACCGAAAGTCATTTTTTGAACACAAGAGTATGAGTGTTCAGCAGCTTTGCCAAAGGACAATGGTCAGGTGCTTCAGGTGTTCTATCCCACAGCTGCCTTTCTAACCTTGGCTTGAGGATATCTCTTCAAATCATAATACCAGATTCCCTGGATTTGCAATGCCTGGTGTGAGTACAGTCCTCCTGTCCACAGGAACCTGTTTAATGTCTTGGATGTCAAACCTCAATGTCAAACTGGACTGGACAAAAGGGTGCAGGCACTAAGAGTCATGGGTGGCAACTCTTCCTTAGGGAGCAGAACATCTGGCAACACATCAGGTCAGGCTGGATATGGCTTTTTCCACCTTGGTAATTTACAAGGTTGGAGGCTTTCTGCTGACTGTTCTCCAGAGGGGTTCCTCTGAGACCCATGAGCAGCTCTGCTTCTACCGCTCGAGGAGTGATGCAGGGGTGCAGTGCTAATAGAGTGATCTCTCTCTTTCTTTTCCACTGGCAGAGTTTGCACTACAACACTAACTTTTCCTTGGAGTCATTAATAAAGGGGGACATGAAATAGTTTTAAGGGGTAAGAAGGGGTTGAAAGGGCTACACTTATGTAGGGCTGGTAAGAGAGTGGCTGGAGACAGAGCAGGTACCAACTGTGGCAAGTGTTAAGGTTGGGTACTGCTACATAAAAATCTGTGAGCTGCACATCTGTGTGCTGTCTGTTTTGGAGATTGTGTATTTGTGTGTGGGCAAGCATGTACCTGTGAGGGGACCTGCAGTGGTGAGTGCATTTGTCTGCTCTGCACTCTGGAGGGTTAAGTACCTTCTGTGGGAGGGATACTCCTGTGGATAGCCAGTGTCCTGGGTCTACAAGTGTGACCCAGAGGGAAAACAGTATACTGAGGTGTCTTAGGTTACAATGTAAGATGTGCCCAAAAGTATGTATTCTATCACCATCTTCATAAGCTGTTATAAAACCGGTGGGGCAGTGCTCCCCACCTCCTTCATCACTCATCTCTGATAAACTCCGGGTCTATCGTCTGTTAATGGGCCCATCAATGCCTTGCCTCATGACTCACCATCCCATTGTGAGATGCTCCGCCCACGAGGAGGAACTAAGCGTTCCCATCTGTATATACTTGGAGGTTTGGAACACCACAGTCAGCCCTTACCTCCTGGGTTCCCAGAGGACAAGACCTACATAGCCACCACTCGACCTTCTGAGGAAGACCAGACCCTTCAACAGGATCACTGCTTCAACAGAACCATCACTCCAGAAGACTGCAGGCACTGTTTAATTGGACTGCTACCAACACCCTGACCAACAGGGTGTCAGGTTGTATTCTGACTGTCAGTGGTTTTCTTTTGGTACTACTGCATTTATTTTATTTTTCCTATTAGATTGTATTTCTGACTTGGAGTCTCTCACTGGTTTGCTTTCAAACCAGTACATGAGGATGAGGAAGACTCTGCCCTGGTCATAGGTATTAAATAGTGCCTTTGGCTCTCTCTAGATGTTCAAGAAGCCCTTTGAGAAGGCCTGCAAACGCTGTGAAAACAAACTCTACACATCCAGGCTCCTTCACCCTGCAATCTGTGCTTTGAGGCTGGTTTTTGTCTGCCTTCACCAGCCTGCAGTCAGACGGAGCCTTTCATTTGTCTCTCCTCTTTTCTTGAGCACCAAAATCCAGAAGGAGAAGCATGAGCTGGCAAAACAGCACGGCATGGTGTGGAGCAAGGTGAGTGGTGGGGAGATGTCTTGAGTTACTATGTAAGATGTAACCAAAAGTACATATTCCATCACCATCTGTTAAAACCAGGTGGGGCAATGTTCTTTATCTCTTCCATGACACATCCCTGATAACTCCCTCCAGAGGGATATCTTTCTGTTAATGGTCCATCCAGCCTCACTGCGTGACTCATAAAATTACATCATCCCATTGTGAGAAGCTCCGCCCAGGGGGAGGAACCAAGTATTCCTCCCTGGATATAATTTGAATTTGGAACACCACAGGCAGCCCTACCTACTGGATTCCTAGAGGAGAAGAGCTACCACTGGACCTTCAGGTGAAGACCAGACCCTTCTACAGGATCACTGCTTCAACAGGACCACTGCATCTGGACTGCTACCACCACCTTGACTAACACGGTGTCAGGTTGTATCCTGACTCTGTTAGTGTTCTTGTACTATTGCATTTATTTTAATTTTCCTATTAAATTTTAGTTCTGACTTGCAATCTCCCACTGGTTTGTTTTCAAACTAGTACAGGAGATCACCAAGGAGGTGGAGGAGTCCTGGACCTTTCAGTTCAGCATGTGTAAGGTAAGAACTGGGATCAGCCTGTACTGCACAAAGCAGTCTTAAGAGTCACTGAATTAGGATCCAAGGGATGAATTTCTTTTCCATCGGAGCACAGCCACTCTGCTGTTGTCCTATGGCTGCAACAGAGCCTGGTCTGGAGTGGGCAGATATCAGCTGTGATTCTCATGTTGGTGTTTCTCCCTTGCCCTCCGAACCGGGATTGTTTCAAAGCAGCTTTTTTAGTCTGAATCCACACTGATTTTTTTTATATTCAAGGCCATTTTCTGTTCCTGATCAGTGAGTGATTTTTGTGTCTGGAGTATTGCAGGTCCGTTCCTGCCTTTCTGTGATGCTGAAGTCTCCCAGGCTCTGCCTTGTACACCAGCGGCCTCTGGCAGCTCCTTCTGCTTGTGCCCTGGTGAGCAGCACCAAGGTGGGCTGTAGATCCCAAGGGACCATTGCTTGGCATGTCATGTCTGTTTTGCCAGTGAGACCCTGGGAATGCTCCATCAGCTGGACATCTCTGTGGGTTGTGGCAGGGTCAAGCCAACCTGGAGTAGGGGCTGATCAAGGAGCTTAGCCAAATCTTTAATCTATATCAACCTGACAGTAAATATAGCTGTCCTGGTGTAATTCAAAATATTATTTTTATATTATATTATAATATATTTCTNTAAATATAATATATTATTTTTATTATATATAATATTTTATTTTTATAATATATTATATTATTCCATATCTTTCTGTGCCCAAAAATTCTTACTGACTCTTTAAGACCCTGCAGATGGAACACTTAGGGGAGGCAGGAAGCTATTGTTGGCACTTTTAAAGTTGGTGCTCTCAGGAAGCTTCTTCTCTTTGGCCGTGTGGTATTTGCTTCACTGGCCATTTGGTCTTTCCTGAAGCAGAGGTTTCCTCTTTTTTTCTGTTTTCTTGGGGTTCTCTTTTCATTGTTGTTTTTTTACCTTGTCATGCAGACACTGTTAGCGGTTTTCTTAGGTCGAATGCCACAGGTGCCTGCCTCTCACCGCAAGCAGCCTCGCTCCAGTGAGCCAGCCCAGATTGGTCGGCCCCGTTCCAGGAGAGAAGACTAGGGGAGCAGTCTCTCTCTTTGGCAGCTTTGGGTTTGCAACTGTAGCCACTTGTAAAGACTGCATTTCACAATTAGAAACTGTTTCAAAGTGAACGTCGCAAAATCTGCCAGCAGCGGAAACAGCGAGCGAGTTCCTGGGGTTGGGACACTCCATGCCGGTGCTGGACAGGTCCTTCCCTCCCCTCACCTCACAGCCGCAGTGCAGAGTGCGGCAGCAGCACTGAGAGAGCCAGTGAATGGCAGGAGGAAAAAGAAGCAGCAGCGCAGACCCCACATGAGCCGGCAAGTTTTGATCTGCCTCTAGAACTGCTCTGTAGCTCCTGCCTTCCTGGCTGGGGCTGCTTCCATATTGCCTCTTTGCTCCTGCGGACACACAGTAGCCTGGAGGGTGCCTTCTTGTAAGGGAAGGGTGTGACGCCATCTTCCCCTTGTCTTTGGGCCATGCAGCTGCCTCTGGTGGGCACCGTTTCAGAAATAGGAACTTCCAGCATTTTCAGTCTCTCGTTGTTCCTGTGGGGTTCATGAGTTTTAGCAGTTTGGCATCTAGCAGTTATTTACTGGTTGTTTTGTTGTTTTTTTTTTTTACCTGTTGCCTTTCTCTTTGTTGGTAAATTGTTATTTTTTCCCTTGTATCTACTCATATTTCGTTCCTTATTGGTGGAAAGGGATTGGTTTGAAATAACGGGAGGTTACACATTTCAGAGTGTCCATCTCTTTAAATTGTCTTAAACCAAGGCAGTAAAAACTTGGGAAAAATCCCACTAAGTCTTTGGATCCAAGCTCCTTCCCAATAGCTCATGGTGGGTCCCGCGGTCCCTGCAGTCTCTTAGACAGTCGCACCAGAGCCTGCCCTCTACTTTATTGGGGTAAACACAGTCCTGTTCATCTGCAAACATGATTTCCTGCTCCCACTGCCATGTCATAAGCAACAGTGTGAGTAAGAATGGGAGATACCAAAAGGAGTTAAACAAGGAATTTTGTATTTTTGCCTATGTCAGGAAAATTAATCCACAAACACCAGAGGTTTATGTCCAAAAAGGAGACAGAGGAGTCCTGTTACTTTATTCAAATAAAGGGAGAGGCCATGGGGCATTCCTCTGGGGTGTCTCAATTTTTAGAGGACGCAGCCTCCTATTTATCCTAATTTCCTGGCCGCATTTCCCTCTCTCTTTCCCCATTGGCTGAGGTACTTGAGAGATACCGGCTCCCTAGATCACCTAATAGAGACCCCCTTCTAATGTAAACCCCCCCCTTTTCTTTTCCTATGGAATTTATGGTTGCCCCCTTTGCTTCTTTGACCTCTCAGTATCTAGCTTTTACCTACCAGCAGACCCACAGTTTGCTTGTAAAGACAAATCTCTCTCATTCCTTTCAATCCCTCCTCTATTTTCTTAAGTTATCATTGACTTAATTTTCTGTTCCTGGGTCTTCTTTTGGTTTTGTAATTATTTGCAGTGACATCATTTTCTGTCCTTTTGCAGGATCTGTAGTCATGGCTACTACCTGTATCCCCTTGATCACATGTTGAATAAGTTGCACCAAGCAAGGGATCACACATGGTAAAAAGATTAGGGTTATTACAGCACATAAGAGGAAAAAAAGAATTTGTTTAACCCATAGTCCACCAGGTAACCACGAAAATGTGCCCCATTCCCATCCTTTCTATGTTTGGACCAGGACATGAGCTAGCTTTCTTATTCCTTTTGTTATTTGTTTCACCACTTTTCCATTTCCATTTCACATTTTCCATTCAAACAGCAGTTTGAGTCATTTAATTTTCTATACACTTCCCCTTTTTCTTTTAATAGATAAACGCAAAGATAAAGTCCAGTCACACTTTTTCCTACATATATAATCTCGTTCCATTATGGACCTCACTCAGGGTGCTGACCCACCATTTAGGTTTGACCTGGGTTTGGCTGGCCACCCATGGCCACTCTTCAGATCCTTCTGGCCTTCCGCAGAGCCAACAATTGCTAAGGTTAAAGGTTTTTGCTACTTCTTCACCTAGGACAAAAAAACCGATTTTCCTACCTCTGGCCCAAACCTAACTGACAATATAAAGGTAAGATTATTAAGAAAAACATTTTAATGGTGTAATCGAATTTCCTAATCTAATTTTCACATTGTCTTCTGCACCACCTGTGGCGAGTGAAGGCACAGAAAAAGCTTAACATAAAGAAAACAATGATAGCCAGGGTTAGCTCCCCTGTGAGTGGAGATCTGAAAGGAGGGATGCCCACACAGACTATTTCAGCAGACACTCTGGGGGTAGGCACACAAGTCTTCCCCTGATGTTGACGCACTGGCTACTGCTGTGGCCCACTCCTACAGAGTGTCAGTCACGGCCTTTCGTCCTTCCCCGCCAGCTGAGATGTCCAAATCTCCGGGGCTTCAGAGACCTTGACCCGAGTGTGATGGGTCCACCCATGTTCGGCTGTCCTGGCGGCTGTTTCTGTGGTCAGGGACACTTGGAATGGGCCATGCCACTTCACTGGCAGTGGTGCTTCTTTACTCCTTAACCAGGATCCAATCCCCTGGTTGGATGTTATAAACAGCAAAGTCCAAAGGCAGGGTCTGTTCCAGCTGAGCTTCCTGTCGAAGGGATTTCGCAAGAGACAGTATCCTGGCCACAGACTGTTTTAAATATACATCATTTATCTCCATCCCCACTTTGTTTCGGGTGGGAGGCTGTGTAAACCTGGCTTCTGGGGGTTGTGGTCTCCCCCACCCCAAACTCAGCGAGGGAAGAGTCTCTGCTGCATTTGGCTTTCTTGTAGTTACATACCTCTCTTTCAGCCTTGTTTGTT
>VZTE01000781.1:2465-13948 GCA_013397775.1 Eulacestoma nigropectus | reverse complement strand
CGGGTTTTCCCGTTTTTTTTTTTTTTTTTTTTTTCAAATTTTATTTTTTGGCGGCGGAACGGGAATGTCTCGAGGGAATATTTTAAGGAGAAAGCGAGCGCCGGTGGTGCTGGGATTTGCTGTTGGAGTCGATCCGTGATTCCCTTCTCCCTTCCCTCCCCCCCCTTCCCCACCTCATCCATGCTCCCACCGTCGCTATTCCGCCGGAATGATCCGATCCCACCCTCCCTGTCGCCGGCTCGAGGGGTGACAAAAATGCCGGGAATAACGATGCCTCGGATCCGTGTCACACCCTCCCCTTCCTTCCCGGTGATATCGATTGAATTATTGATCGGGTTATTGATTGGTGATCGATGGCCCGGCTGGAGCCGGAGCCGGAGCGGCCGCACAAAGGCAGCGCCCGCAGTCGAGGAAATCGGGAAGCGTTATATAAGGAAGCTTGGGAAGTCTGCGTCATCCCGGATGGGGAGGGGGCCGGAGCTGGGCGCTCCCTCCCCCCCCACCTTCGATCCCATCATTTTTTATTGGATTTTATTTTCCTGGAGCGTTTTCCAGCTGGTTTTCCCCAAAACGGGCCGTCCCAGCCGGATCCCCTGGAATTTTTCTCTCTCTTTCAGACTTTGCGGAGTTTTTGGGTCTTCCCCCCCCGCCCCCGTTTCAGGGCATAAAGCAGCTTCTGGAATTCTCGCTCTCCTCCCGCATCCCAAAAATCCTGGGATGGGACGAGGTGTGAGGCCAGACATGGCACTGGCATTCCCTGCTCCCGCGAAACGGACTTGGATAAGAACACAAACTTAGGAGGGAAGGGAAGTGCTTTTTGTGGGGGGAGGATTTTCCTCCTTTCCCACTTTTCCTGCTTCCCATCAGTAGTTTTGTACTTGGCCCGGAGCTGCAGAATCCAGGGACATCCTGAGCCGGCCGTGGCCATCCAGAATCCGGGGAATCCAGGCTCTGGGAGATCCAGAACCCGGGGGATCCAGGCTCTGGGAGGTCCGGAATCGGGGGGATCCAGGCTCTGGGACTGGTGTGTCATTTGGGATCCGGGAATGGGAACAGCAGAACTCCTGGAGCAGTTGGCTCCATAGGAATTCCCACTCTGCCACATCCCAGTGCCTGCTCCCATCCCGACCCTTCCGTTTGTCTTCCCAAATCTTTCTTCTTATTCCTGTTCCCGTTCCCTCTCAGGAGCAGCCGTGTCCCTGCGGATTCCGGGACAGCTCCGGGGCCGTTTTTAGGGCTTTTCAGGGATTTTCCCCTTTGTTTGGTGTTGCTTTAAATCCCGGTGCTCATCCTGCTCCGGAGAAAATCTCCGCGAGCCACCCTCAGCCTCCCTTACCTGCCTCAGAATTCCTGCCCGGAGCCGGGCGTTTCTCCTGATTCCCGGACACCTCCCCGGAGCAGCAGGATCGGGAGCAGCCCGGTTTTTGTTCAGCCGTGGAGTTTTTTTCCCTTCCCTTTCCAGCGGCGTTCCCGGATCCCGCTCCGGATCCCGCTCCCGGCCGCCGAGCCGTTAAATCCTAATTACCTTTTTAGGTTATTATCCTTTTCCTGGCATTCCTTGGGAATGCTCGCCCTGGGAGCCAGCCATTTTGTGTTCCGTGCCGGAACGCGTTTCACGACGCCGACGTCGGGATGTGCCGAGCCCAGATGGAATCGGAGCCGCCTCGTGCCGGCCTCCGGGAAGCCCCTGGAGCGGGATTTCAGCTGGACGGCTCCGGATGAGGAGCCAACCCCGCGGATTTCCCGTGGGATCGGCAGGGCTTGATGCGGGATCCTGGGATATGGGGGGGGTTCGGGCAGCGGGAGCGTGCCCAGGTGAGTTGGAGGAGTCGGATCTCACCGGTTCCTGCTCCCTGATCCCGGGAAAACGGGATTTTAAACGGCTTTTATTCCGTCGGTCTCATGGGGTTGGATATCCAAAGGATGTCTTGGAGCGACCAGGATGGGGCTGGAAGCTCTCGGAGCACCTTGGCTCCAGGGATGGATGCTCCAGTGGGGCGTTAGGGATCACGTTGGGTTTGGATTAAATCTGGAATTCCAGCCCCAAATGGAATTTGGGGATCCCGTGTTGCCTCCAGGGCTTATTCCTGCTGGGAAGTCTGGGCTGGAGCTGGGAGCAGCCTCGCAGCCGCTTGGGTGGAGGATGGGAGACTCCCGGGATCTGCTGGGATCGGCTGAGATCCACTGGTGTTCCTGGGGGTGAGGGATGAATCCTTGGAGCGGAATTCCCGGTGCTCCGCTCTCCTGGACCGTGCTCGGAGTATTCCGGGGTGTCCCTCCTTCCCGTGCGGATCAGATCCCTCGTGGTGGACCCGGGATCCGGGAGCAGAAGCCGGAGCGTCGTTGGGCCGCGGTGATCCGTGGACGATCCCTGGACTGACCCGGGCTGCGCTCGGGAAAGGCCGGAATTGGCCTTTCTTGGGAATATCCCTCCTCCAAGGGTTTGGGATGCTCCAGGTCCCCTGAGGCTGCCGCAGCTGCCTCTTCCTGGGAATGCTCGAGGCTTCCCGAGGAGCGGAGCAGGTGCTGGGCTGGTTTATCCCTGGTGTCCCATCCTCGCTCCCTCGGATCCCAGGGATCCACCTCGGCTCCTCCGGGGCTGCCGGCGGCTCCGCTCGGCGGAATTCCCGGCGCTGCTGGAGCGGGATCGGGAAACCGGAGGGTGCTGGGGAGACCTCGTGGCACTGGGAGCGCCTGGATCCCTCGTTCCGGATCAGGGATCACTTCTGGTGGATCAGGGATCCCTCGAGGGTGGATCAGGGATCATTCCTGGTGGTGGATCAGGAATTACAACCCCTCCATGAGCTCCAGAGGGCCCGAGGCCGGGAACTGGGGCTGGAAGACCAACGTGGGGATTGACCCAATGGAAAACCCTCCAAGGAGGCTGGGAAGGGGCTGGAACCTCCTGGGACTTCCCTGGATAAACTGCGGCTGGAATTAACTCCTGGTGCTGCCAAGTCTTGGTTCTGGATTCCATCGGGTAAATCCTGGGATATTTTCCATCCTGGCTGCATCTCTCCCTGGATATTCCCACTTCTCCCTGGAATATTCCTTTTTTTTTGGCCCACCTCGCTCGTTCCAGCCTTTCAAATCCTCTCGCTGAGGGTTTTTTTTTTTGGTTGGATTTTTTTTCCCTGTGGGCGCCGCATCCAATATCCATGGAAAACGGGGCGCTGCTTTGTTTGTCTGGGAACGCCAAACCCGTCCTGCCAGGCCCTTGGGAGCAGGAAAACCGCCCGGAGCCAGCGGAACGTGCCGAGGAGCGCGTGGTGCCATGGACGGGAGCGGCGTCCCCGTGGAGAATCGGGAATCGCCGTCGGGACGGAGCGAGGCGGTGTCCGGCAGGCCGGGATTCCTGGAAAGCATTCCAAGGTCAGCTGGGCCGGTCCAGCCGACCCCGCTCATCCCACCCTGGCAGCCTCTGGAATCTTGGCTCTACCCCGGCTCCGGGTTCCCGTTTCTGGGCACTCAGGGAAGGTGCTCCCGGGGATAATCCCAGTCGGAGGCATCCCGTGGATTTAATGCGTTTTCCATGAGTTTTGCCACCATTTGGGAATTTGGTTCCAGCGAGGAGGATTTTTTTAGACGAGGCCGAAGGGAGAGGCCGAGGCTGTTCCCTGCGATGTGCCGGATCCCCGGGAGCGCGGCGCCGGAGGGCGGCGGGGCCGGATGATCCGGTTTGGGATGTGCCGAGACCGGAGCAGGGCCAGCACTGAACCTCCCGCCTGTCCGGCCTCCAGACCCGCTGGATACCCCGGGATTGGGATAATTCCTGCTCTTCGCTGCGGATTTTGGGATGGAATCTGGAGCTCTCCCTTGGCTTTCCCAGTGCTCTGGAAATTCCCGGTGGATCCTCCCGTTCCCCCTCCAGCCAAAGGGCCCCATTCAGTCCCGAATCCGAAGCCTAATTTAAATTTTATTGGATCTGGCTGGGCCTGGAAAACTTCTGGAGCGGATTAAATAGCGGTGGGCCCCATTCCTGGTAACGGCACTTCGGATTTGTTTGGAATACCGGAGGGGAGGGCGTTGGGAACCCTTGGGAGACCCTGGAGTTGTGTCCCTGCGAGCAGGGGCCTCATCCCTGGGCTGCTCCTGAAATCCCGCTGCTGGTTCCCGTTGGGATGTGTGTGCTGTTCCCATCGGGATGTGCCTGCTGTTCCCGTCGGGATGTGAGCAGTGTTCCCGTCAGGATGTGCCTGCTGTTCCCGTTGGGATGTGAGCGCTATTCCCGTCGGGATGTGAGCGGTGTTCCCGTCAGGATGTGAGCGGTGTTCCCGTCAGGATGTGCCTGCTGTTCCCGTTGGGATGTGAGCGCTATTCCCGTCGGGATGTGAGCGCTATTCCCGTCGGGATGTGAGCAGTGTTCCCGTCAGGATGTGAGCGGTGTTCCCGTCGGGATGTGCGTGCTGTTCCCGTTGGGATGTGAGCGCTATTCCCGTCGGGATGTGAGCAGTGTTCCCGTCGGGATGTGAGTGATATTCCCGTCAGGATGTGTGCAGTGTTCCCGTCGGGATGTGAGCGGTGTTCCCGTCAGGATGCACACGGTGTTCCTGTCAGGATGCTTGTGGTGTTCCCATCAGGATGTGGGCATCGGTCCTGTCAGGATGCGAGCGCTGTTCCCGTCGGGATGTGTGTGCTGTTCCCGTCAGGATGCACACGGTGTTCCTGTCAGGATGCTTGTGGTGTTCCCATCAGGATGTGGGCATTGGTCCTGTCAGGATGCGAGCGCTGTTCCCGTCGGGATGCGGGTGCTCTTCCCGTTGGGATGTGAGCGGTGTTCCCGCCAGGATGCGCGTGGTGTTCCCATCGGGATGCGCGTGCTGTTCCCGTCGGGATGTGAGCGGTGTTCCCGTCAGGATGCGCGTGGTGTTCCCATCGGGATGCGCGTGCTGTTCCCGTCGGGATGCGCGTGGTGTTCCCGTCGGGATGTGAGCGGTGTTCCCGTTGGGATGTGAGTGGTGTTCCCGTCAGGATGCGCGCGCTGTTCCCATCGGGATGCACGCGCTGTTCCCGTCGGGATGTGAGCGGTGTTCCCGTTGGGATGCGCACGGTGTTCCTGTCGGGATGTGAGCGGTGTTCTCGTCGGGATGTGTGTGCTGTTCCCATGGTTTTCTTGGACAAGGCCTTTTTTTCCCACCTGCTTTTCCCTCTGCATCCCAGTGTTTCCATCACTTCCCAAATGATCCGCTCCTCATCCAGCTCTGTGCGGAGCTGGAACATCACAGAGATTCCGGGATGCTGGGAGGTTTGGGGATGCTCAGGAAAGCCGGGATGCTCGGGAATGCTGGGGGCTGTGGGAATGCTGGGGATTGGGATCCTGGCACCGCCTTGGGGATGGAGCAGGAAGTGTCCGTGTGGGTGAGGGACCGGGGGTCTCTGGAATTCCTGTGGGATCCTTCCATCCCGTGGAGAGGACGAGGAGGAGGTTGGTGCTCCAGGACATCCTGGATGTCCCCGCTGGATCCCGGCGGTGCTGGCTCCGTTCTCAGTCCAGGTGTCCGTGGGGAGCTCGTTATTCCCAGCAGGGATTATCCTGTGGGATGTTGGTCCTGTGGACCTCTCCTTCCTCCTCCTCCTCCTCCTCCTCCTCCTCCTCTCTCGTTCCCGTTGCTGGCGGCGCTCCCAGGATCCTGGCGCGTCCCCAGCGGCTCCAGCCACAGCGCTGGGCGCGGCTCCGAGCGCTCCCGGGGTGTCTGGAACATCCCTGATCCCCCCGGGGTCACTCCCGCGGGACGGGGGCGGGAGCGGCTCCCGCGGCCTGTCCCGGCTTGCTGGGCTAAATTTGGGAGACGTGCGGAGAGACGGGATGGGCAGGTAGGAAAGAGCCCCAGGTGCTCCCTCGGAGGCTCCGTCGGGCTTTTTTTGGGATCATATTTGGGATTTCCATCGGTTTTCCTGCTGCCCTGCCCTGCTCCGGTGTCTCCAGTGGGAGCTGAACTCGTGTGCCCGTTTTATGGATGTGTCATTCCAGGGATTTGTACCCGAGCCAGAGTCTTCTCCTGGCTCTGGGAAGCTTTATCCCAGGAATGACTCGGAGCCGGGTCCGGGCGGATGCGGAGCAGCTCCCGGTGCCGGGGATCCGGCCGCTCTGGCCACTCGGAGCACGGACGCTTTCTGTTCCCTGTGGAGCAAATAATTCCCGGCGTTCCCGAGCCAGCCACACGGAATTCCCAGCTATTCCCCAGGTGTTTGTCCTGCTCCCGGCCCCGCTCCGCAGGGAAAGGCCTCGCCCGGCTGGTTTGCAGGTGGAGCTCCCGTGGTTCTTTGTTGTCGGAGCTGGTTCCTTATCAGCCTGGGAGCGGGATTGGGATGGGGTTGGGATGGGCTCCAGGCTTGGGATGGGGTTGGGATGGGCTCCGCGGCTCCCGCCTGTTTTCCAGAGGGCATTCCTGCACCTGGAGCCGAGGTGGGAGGGCGGGGATGGACCTGCCCGCGCCTCCATCCTCGGAGCTGCCGAGCATTCCTGCCTGGAAAACCGCGCGGTGGGGGATTTCCTGGCGTTCCAAGGCTCCGGAGAGGGATTCATCCCAGCTCCCCGTCCTTGCCGAGCCACATCGGTGGGGTTTAATCCCAAAAGAGGGACTGTGCCTCAATTCTCAGGGATTTCAGGGCCTTTCGGAGGGGGAAGCTCCAGACCTGGTTTGGGATGGGGAAGGTTGGAGCTCTGTGAGGGGATTAGAACTCTCCAAGGGGTTGGAGCTCCATGAGGAGATTGGAGCTCTCCCAAGGGATCAGAGCTCTGTGAGGGGGGCAGAGCTCCGTGAGGGGATTGGAGCTCTCCAAGGGGTCCGAGCTCCATGAGGAGATCAGAGCTCCATGAGGAGATCGGAGCTCTCCAAGGGATTGGAGCTCCATGAGGGGATTAGAACTCTCCAAGGGGTTGGAACTCCATGAGGAGATCGGAGCTCTCCCAAGGGGTCGGAGCTCTGTGAGGGGGTCCGAGCTCCATGAGGAGATCAGAGCTCCATGAGGAGATCGGAGCTCTCCAAGGGATTGGAGCTCCATGAGGGGATTGGAGTTCTCCAGGGGGTTGGAGTTCCATGAGGGATCGGAGCTCTCCAAGGGGTTGGAGCTCCATGAGGAAATCAGAGCTCTCCAAGGGGTCAGAGCTCCATGAGGGGATTGGAGTTCTCCAAGGGGTCAGAGCTCCCTGAGGATGCCAGAGCTCTCTGAGGAAGCCGAGCTGAGCTCGGAGGGGATCCAGGGGGGGTTCCCCGGGATCCCTGGTGCTGACGGTGTCCCTGCCCTTCCCCTCAGGATGGACCGGATGACGGAGGACGCGCTGCGCCTGAACCTGCTCAAGCGGAGCCTGGAGCCGGCGGAGGAGCGCGAGGACGTCCTGGCCAAGCGGCTGAAGATGGAGGGACACGAGGCCATGGAGAGGCTGAAGATGCTGGCGCTGCTCAAGCGCAAGGACCTGGCGGGGCTGGAGGTGCCCCACGAGCTCCCGGTGAAGCCGGACGGGATCAAGGGATACGAGGAGAAGCTCAACGGGAGCCTGCGGCCCCACGGGGACGGGCGGAGCGCGGCCCGGCCGGGCAAGGAGAACATCAACGACGAGCCCGTGGACATGAGCGCCAGGAGGAGGTGGGTGCCGGGAATTCCGGGATCCGGCGGGGTGGGAGGAGCCGGGTCGGGAATTAAATGGGATTTGAGGAGTCCCCGAGAGCCCCTTCCGGTGGTGCTGAGAGCTGGGAGGGACTTGGGAATGGCAGGAGGAGGGGGAATGGCTTCCCACGGACAGAGGGCAGGGGGGATATTGGGAAGGAATCCGGAAGGAATTGTTCCCTGTGAGGGTGGCACAGGTTATCCAGGGATTTCTCATCCCTGGAAGTGTCCAAGGCCAGGCTGGACGAGGCCTGGAGCAGCCCGGGGTCGTGGGAGGTGTCCCTGAAGGGTCCCGCTCCTTGGGCTGCATCCATCCTCAGCGGAATTCCTTGGATATTGTGCAATGTGAGGTTATCCAGCGGGGCACCAGCATTGGACACGGACGCTCGGATCGGGAAATCCGCCCTGGAAAGAGGTGGGAATGTTCCGCTCTAAGTTCCGAAATGGTTGAGAGGTGAGGCTGGGAATGTCTCGTTTTCCTGGATTTTCCTTGGGAATGTGCTCCACGTCTCCTCAGCTCTGCCTGCCTCCCTCGCCATGGCTCCTCTTCCAGTGATTCTCTTGGAATTCTGCTCTTCCCTGGACAAAGGAAATCCGGCAGTCCGGCCGCACTCAGTGATTCCTCATGGATGGATCTGTTTTCCCTCTTGGATTTGGACTCTGGCCCTGCCTTATTCCGCTGGTGGAATGTCAGTAATCCAGCCTGGATGTATCCGGATGCTCCTGCAGAATTATCCCCAGGAGCCGTAGGATATCCCTCGTCCAGGAAAACCCAGGATCCAGCACTGGATGGCTCCGGATGTGCCAGCCCAGTTTGGAACTCCTGGGATGCAGCTTGGATTGCTTGGATGGGCTCCCGCTGGCTCCATCTCCTTGGGATGCTCTGGAATTCCTCTGCTGGAGCAGGGGCAGCTCCGTGCCCTGGTGCTTCGGAATATCCACAAAAACAGCTGGAATGTTCGGGAGATCAGGCAATCCCAGCTCCGAGCATCTTCCCACCCTCGGAGAAGCCAAGCCCCGGGAGCTGGGATCGGCTCCGTGCTCCCTCCCGGGCGTTCAGAGCTCAAAGTTTGGGATAAGATATTCCATGGTCTCCCCTCACTCCAAGGACCTTCCGGGGAGCCGGAATTACCTCCGAGCCCGGCGTTCCCACTGCTCCACGCTGGATTATCCCACAGTTTTCCAAAGCTCTGCAGCTGCAGGAATGAAATCCGGGATAGCAAAGGGCTTTTCTCGGCGTCTCCTTCCCCGGGATGATCCCGCCTGGATCCTGCTGGATTCCACCACTGATTCTTGGTTTATTTCTTTTCCCTGCTGCTCCTTTTGTTTCCCGATCCCGGTCACGGACCAGTTGGATATTCGTGCAGGTTTTCCTTCGTGGAATGAGCTTTTCCAATAGATTGGGGTTGGGATAGGCTTGGAGTGGTGCCGTTAACGGCGGGGGGGGCTTGGCCCTTTTTCCGCCACAGCGAGGATGAGCAATTCCAGGCTGGAATATCTCTGCCATTCCCTCCCATCCCAGCACCGGGGTCAGAGCTCCATGAGGGGATCGGAGCTCTCCAAGGGATTGGAGCTCCATGAGGGGATCAGAGCTCTCCAAGGGGTCGGAGCTCTGTGAGGAGATCGGAGCTCTCCAAGGGCTTGAAGCTCCATGAGGAGATCGGAGCCCTCCAAGGGGTTGGAGCTCCGTGAGGGGATCTAAGCTCGCCAAGGGATCGGAGCTCCACGAGGAGATCGGAGCTCTCCAAGGGATCGGAGCTCCATGAGGAGTTTGGAGCTCTCCGAGGGGTCGGAGCTCCATGAGGGGATTGGAGCTCTCCGAGGGGTTGGAGCTCCATGAGATCGGAGCTCTCCGAGGAGAGCGGAGCTCTCCAAGGGGTCGGAGCTCCCTGAGGATGCCAGAGCTCTCCGAGGAAGCCGAGCTAAGCTCGGAGGGGATCCAGGGGGGGTTCCCCGGGATCCCTGGCACTGACGGTGTCCCTGTCCCTGCTCCTCATTCCCTCCTGATTCCCAGGTGGGATTTGCACCCCTGGAGAGAGACCTGGGTGGGGTGAGGGGAGTCCTTCCCTCCCGGTGTCCATGGGAGCCGCGCTCTGCTCCGGATCCGTGCTGGAACGAGGGGGATCCTGCTCCCAAAATCCCCAAACTCCCACATTCCCGGCTCAGTGGGGCTCCCAAGCTCCCACATTCCCGGCTCAGTGGGATTCCTTTCCCCTCCCGCAGTGACCAGGACCGGGGCCGCCTGACCCCGTCCCCGGACATCATCGTCCTGTCGGACAACGAGGCCTCCAGCCCCCGCTCCAGCTCCCGCATGGAGGAGCGGCTCAAGGCGGCCAACCTGGAGATGTTCAAGGTGAGGGAACGGGAATTCTGTCCCGGGAAAGCCACGGAGCGGGGAGGGAGTGAAGGATTTGGGGAGTTCCTGAGCGAATTCCGGCTGCAGCCAGCCGGTTTTCACACCCGTGGTCCGAATTCCCGCTTGGATTCAGCTTCCTCCCGCTCCCTTCCTCACGTTCTGCCCCGTATCCGGCGTTTTCCAGGGAAAAAGCCTGGAGGAGCGGCAGCAGCTGATCAAGCAGCTCCGGGACGAGCTGCGGCTGGAGGAGGCCCGGCTGGTGCTCCTGAAGAAGCTGCGGCAGAGCCAGCTCCAGAAGGAGAACGTGGTGCAGAAGGTGAAGGGCGGGATAACGGGAAGGGCTCGGCCTCTCCCAAGGGTGGACATCCACGCCTCTGTCCGAGGATTCCCGCTCCGAGCGCTGATCCCGGCTCTCCTTCCCAGACTCCCGTTGTCCAGAACGCCGCGTCCATTGTCCAGCCCTCTCCCGCCCACGTGGGACAGCAGGGCCTGTCCAAGATTCCCTCCCGGCCCGGAGCTCAGGGGGTGGAGCCGCAGAATTTAAGGACATTGCAGGTGAGCGTTCCCGTTTTTTTTTTCCCATGGAAAATCGCTGGGTGCGCACGCGGCCGAGGGGTTTTTTTCCAAGAGGCGGAGGAATTCCCGCAATTCCTGGTGCCCGGGCTTGGGTTTTGGGTTTGTCGGGGATTCGACTCGGTGATCCTTGGTGGATCTGGGTATTCCGTGGTTCTGCCCATGTCCGGTGTCCCAGCTGGAGTGGGAATTCTCCAGCGCCTGCAGCCTTTTTTCCTAAAGGAAAAGCCACTGGAAGTGTTTGCTCCGTGGATTCCTGCCCCTTTCCTTGACCACGGAGCAATCCCAGCCTCCCGTGGGAAGTAGGGGAGTGTCAGCTTGAGCTGGGGAAACGGCCACAATCCTTGAACATCCAGGACAATTTGGGGATGAGCGAGGGATTTGGGGCATTAGGAGTTAACCGGAATTCTGGAGAAGCGGGAATTCCACGGATCAAGGAATCAACGCTCCCAACTTGCCTCAATCCCCTCATTTTTCTGTTATTTTTCCTCCTGAGCTCAAGGAGCACCGAGATGGGGCGGGAGGGGTGGGGTGGGACGGGACGGTCGGGGTCGTTCTGTGCCGATCCCGGAGCCGCTCCCGCTGTTCCCGGGACGCCATCCCACGATTCCGTGCGGATTCTCCGGCAGGGACACAGCGTGATCCGCTCGGCCGCCAGCTCGGCCCTGCCCCACATGTTGATGTCCCAGCGCGTCATCGCCCCCAGCCCCGCCCAGCTCCAGGGCCAGCGCGGGCCCCAGAAGCCCGGCCTGGTCCGCAGCTCCACGCCCGGGATGAGCCCCGCCATCAACTACCAACCGGTGCGCACTGCTTTGGACTGGTTGGGTACTGGTTTGGACTGGTTGGGCACTGGTTTGGACTGGTTTGGACTGGTTGGGCACTGGTTTGGACTGGGTTGGACTGGTTGGGCACTGGTTTGGACTGGGTTGGGCTGGTTGGGCACTGG
>VZTE01000779.1:0-62357 GCA_013397775.1 Eulacestoma nigropectus | reverse complement strand
GCAAAACTCAGGGCAACACTCATGCAAGGAGTAAGAAAAGATTGTCACCACTTGAAAAAAAAAAATCTATTCACATATTTTAGTGCCTCAGTGTGGATCTGAAAATTTAAGTGCTGTACAAAGTTTTGTTTTGGTGCAAAACCCCCTGTGGGTTGGTCTCAGTCATCAATTACCTCAATCACCTTTCTGGGTCTGCTCCCATATTTTCTAATCTAAAGTAACAGGCCTTGCTGGTCTCTAAAAGAGGGAACTGGACAGACCCAAACCAAAAAATGTCACTCACACGTTCACAAAACTCATGAGGCCACTGCTCAGCAATAAGTGCCCAGCTGAAGACAGAGGGCTGCAGGGATTACAGCATGGAGTGTGGAGTGGTGATCTGATGGGTGGGGGTGTAACACTGGCCTAGAAACAGCACTGGACCATCTCCAAAAGTCACAGCCATGGAGTGTGAGGCCACCCAGAATGACAGTGACAGTTCCACGGCATGGATCCTGGCCATGCCCATACAAGCTTCACTGAACTGGCAGACCCGCCTACCTCTCTAGGGGAAGAAAATCTTTGCTGCAGAAGGCTTTCTGAGCTTTTTCTCTCTCCTCCCAAGAAAAAGAACAGACTGAATGGGGATCAGGTAAGGATGCTCATCACAGCGTCTAGATCAAAGGCAGGTGGTGTCAAATACTTGAGGCTGCCAATGAAGCAGATGCTATCCTGGGGCGGTCACAGTAAGGAAACAGGGACAAGTCTCTGCAGAGCAAGTACAACCCAGGTGTCTTTCAGCTCACTGGCCAAGTGGACTTACTCTGAATTCATAAGGTAACCAGTTACACTGAAACAGAGAAAGTCTCAACCGCTGTGATCCCAGTGTAACTCTAAGTGTCACACCAGTTGTGAGACATGAGCCAGACTCATTTCCACACTCAACTGCTGCGTCAGGATGGTGGCAATCTTACCCTAAGCCATTAAATGCATTAGTGTAGTCTCCATAAATCCAGGATGAAACACCACAAAACCCTCAGAAATGTCCTAAATATCTTGCCTTGAGCTTAGCTAGCTGGATCAAAACTGAGGAAGCTTCTGCCAGGAGTAAACCCCAGTGAGTGAACAAGATCCTGCTGCAAATGAACTAATCTGAGTAGTTTTGTACTTGGCTTCATAGTCTGAGGACAGAAAAGGTGTAGGGGGGAACCTAACAAAAAATTATTGACTACACCAGCCAGCCGGCTGGTCCAGCAGTTTCTAAACCAGTGAGGAGCTGGCTAGGATCTGCCAGGGCAGCTTTGGCTTGTGCCATGGGCTGGACTGGAGCAGCCTCCAGTGCAGAAGGCTCTGTCTGCACAGCCTGCACAGGCTCCACCAGACCTTCCAGCAATCCTGCAGCACAAAGGCATCAATCGCTAGCAAACACAACATTCCTGGTGGGCATGGTCCTCTCCACAGTAATGAAAGCCCTGGGAATAGCAGGTCCAAAGATTAGCTACGACAACTGTAAGAAGCATATGTTTGAAAGGTTGATTTAGTTGAAGGAACTAGAGCATGGGAATACCACAGCAGTCCAGCACAGGAAACATGAGGGACTGTTGCCTGTGCTGTGCTGCTTCCTGCATCCTGACCAGGAGGAGGAAGAGGAGGAGAAGAGACAACACCTTAAGATGCTCTCCTGTCCCACGTAGGTGCATTCCCCCTGCCAAAAAAGCACCCGTGGAGTCACGCTGGGAAATTCAGTGTATGCAAAAGCTAATGCCAAGGAAAGGAGTTTATTTCCTGGCAGCTCTAATATACAAGAGGCCACGTGAATACTGTTCCTGTCTGGATTATTTGCAGCCCACAGTAGACTTGGCTCTCTTCCATCTAATACAAAGTTTCCGAATAATTTTTTGTAAGACAAAGTAATTTCACAGCCTGCAGTGCTGCATCAAGACTTTGCAAACCTGAATCAGCATTTGAGGGAAACTGTTACCACAACAGAGGCAGTACATACCTACTTATCAGCAAATGTTTAATGTAAGAACATTTTCTCCTACATCACAGATTTCCAAATAAGTGTCTTTTTTTTTTTAATTTATATGAGCAGGAGTTAATATTTTTTATTACCAAAACAATATTTGATGCTGATAAAGTCAGATTAATTCACAGGTGGTTTCATAAATAATCACCATCAACAGTTTGAATAATTTCACTGAATAAAACCCTCATCCTTCATAAATTCCTAGTATTTAATTATGGTGCAAGTGGTAGAAAAGTCCAATGTCCATTGTAAGTGGTACTATACAAACAATGCAAGTGAATGTCTTGGTCTTTCAAAGAAAAATTAGGAAAGAATATATTTCAAAACCACAAAAACCGTCTGGAATTTGGAGAAGAGCCATTTAAGGAACACCAGCTGGAATGCCTCTGGGGTAGTGCAAAGCCATGGCCCTACCAGAGAGATTTCCAACAAACTGCAATGCATGTGCTAGTGTAAATAATTATAGAAGAATTAAAAATATATCACTTCTACCTGGTAGGAGGTAGGAGAGTAGACTCTCACTGGGAAAGTTCTTGCCCAGAAAAAGGAATTTGGTCATGCAAACAATTAGCAAACTGGGAAGGAAAGCACAGCAGCTTTCCCAGACAGTTTGCTGACATACAGGTTTGCAGACGAAACTAAAGTAAAGGATTTCCCTTGGAGAGAATATTCATCTTTGTAACGTGTCACTTGTGGCAATCCGAGAAATAAAGAAGACTAAACTTCCATGTGCAGCATAATTAGAAAAAAGAGCAGTAAAGGCAAAAGTAAGGGGTCGTTTATTAATATAATTGTCTAAAAATGTATTTCCAGGTTGTCCTAGGTTACAATGTAAGATGTGCCCAAAGGTATGTATTCTATCACCATCTTCATAAGCTGTTAAAAAACCGGTGGGGCAATGTTCCCCACCTCCTGCATGACCCATCCCTGATAAACTCTGAGATATCTCCTGGTAATGGGCCAGCTGTTGAAACCAGGTGGGGCAGTGTTTCTTATCTCTCCCATGAGCCATCCTCCCTCCAGGGGGATATCTTCTGTTCATGGGCCCATCAATGCCTTGCCTCATGACTCACCATCCCACTGTGAGATGCTCCGCCCAGGAGGAGGAACTAAGCCTTCCCATCTGTATATACTTGGAGTTTTGGCACACCAGAGGCTGCCCTTGCCTCCTGGATTTCCAGAGGACAAGAGCTACACAGCCACCACTGGACCCTCCGAGGAAGACCAGACCCCTTGACAAGATCACTGCCTCAACAGAACCATCACTCCAGCAGACTGCAGGCACCGTTTAATTGGACTGCTACCAACACCCTGACTGACAGGGTGTCAGCTTGTATTCTGACTCTGTCAGTGGTTTTTCTTCTTGTACTATTGCATTTATTTTATTTTTTCCTACTAAATTGTATTTCTGAGTTGGAGTCTCTCTAGTTTGCTTTCAAACCAGTACACAGGTATAAAATGCTAGGTTGCACATTTTGAAATGTTCGGTTTCTGAAGAAATTTTCACTCTTAACACAGCCTCTAGTGATACAAGAAAAAGCTGGGAATGTAGATATTGATCTGTTTTCTGGGGAGTTTTTATCATAAGCCACCAGGGAAAGGAAGTTTCTGTTCACTACTGCTGCAGAACATCACCACCAAGTTTTATATCTGCACAGATTGTGCAATTGGCATTAAAAAAGATACCTGAGAATGTCTTTGAAACAGAAGAAACCAAACTGTTGTGCTTTGAACTCACCTTCATTTCGTAACTGGAAAAGCAATAACTATCTGCCCATAAATAATGAAAAGTAACAACAGTGTCAATGCTACTGGGAATAAACTTTCGGGCGCATTCACACAGGGAGCAGTGAAAACCAGTTTAAAGGTTTGCACAAAAATCGAAAGAAAATATAAGTTACTGCTAAGCCTCCATTCTGCCGAGACTTGTAAGGAGCAGCTCTTTCCTTAGTCAAGAGTTAGTATTTAAAACAACTGAAGAAAATACATTAAAATAAGATTGCCAAATTTGATATGTTTTACCCTCTGTGCCTACCAACAAATGAAAAATGTAACAATACTTAAATATAAACTTAGCCATTTTATGAGGTCTTTTGGTATCAAAACACATTAAGGAATCAGAGGAGGGTGGGGGTTTTTTTAGCTAAATACCTGGCAACCTTCTGGCAGTGATTTTCTGTCACTAATAATGAGGTACCATCCACTGAGATCCCACTGAAGCTCCTTACAAGACATTGCTGAGGAACCAATGCCCCAGCACTGAATAGCACCCTGTTGTTTCCAGTGGACAAGGGTACATTAAAGTAAAGGGGAGACTGTCTATACCACAGGGAATGAAGGCCTGCAATCTTTCCATGCTGATACAGAAAACAAACTACCTATCAAATGTGCTATTAAATATAAAGGATATTCTGAGTGTAGACAATGATTAGGTTTGGAATTCATGAAGGTCCTGTACTTTAAAGAGCCTTCCAACCACCCAAGCTAATCTAATCACTAACTTCATTGACATAAATCATGCTAATCAGAAACAGCATTTCTTAAAAAGCCAAAAAGATGAGAAATTACAGAAGATAAAGACTTTCTCTTGCTGTGACCAACTAAAATTAGCAGCACTTCAAAATCATATCTATAAATTAAGGCAACTTTACTTTAGTGACAGAACAGTAAGGCAAAGGATCTGCCGAACAGTGACCCACGTGTGCAAACTCTTGCTCACACTTAAATTCCTGTCTGCAGATGCAGAACCATTTTTGGGGGGAGGCAAGATCGAACAGAGATAAAAGCTTTCCATGATGGGCCATGTATAATTGATTTCTAGGAAACAGAAAGAGACATCCTAAAGAATTAATTTCCTTTGCATTCATATTTACAACCATTAGAATTGTAAGTAGGGTTTCGTTTATCAGGTTGTCTTACAGCAATGTTGCTAATTTATTTGCTGTACTACCTACGTAACAGTGTCACTAAAGATCTTTCAAACACATTACATGGAGGCACCATTTCTTTCCTGGACAGGGTTTTTTGAATTTTCCTTCACCCTGAGAGTTGGGGTGCTGAATGAGGTACAGAGGCTTTGCAGCCTCTCACCCTGCTCCAGAGCTTAGAGGCAGCTCTGGCAGGCATAGCCAGCACCCAAAGAGCAGAGTTCTGGCAAAGAGTTGTATGAGACATGCCAGTGAGATGGGGCTTCTTCCTCCTCCTTCCTTCTTTTGGATTAGGAGCTGCATTTATATTCATATTTTGGGCAAACTTTCTCAGAATAGATGTATCAGATTGCCGCAAACGTGTGGTTTCTGCACCATTGGCACCTGTGGTATTTAATGCTGAGACAATGTCATCTGAAAAGGCACATTTCCCTGAAATGGAAACTCATACTTGATATGTCAAACAGAACCTTTTAATTGGCTGTAGCCTCACGCTGCTGCATTTGTTAGTGTAACATCTCCATTCTACCGCCCAATAAAGAGGCCTCATTGAGAAGCAGAACATGCCTCGCTCCTGAGGCTGAGCAGCCAGCAGGTAAGTAAGATATTCTGGAAATATGTGATGACACCTAGAAAAATAGGGATGTTTTATTAGTTTTATTAATTCAAGGACAGAGACCAAGATCAAGCTACTGTTGCTTCACCTGTCTCCTGACTAAGCTGTTTTACCACCACATTCCCCCCTTCTCTCTTCCAGAAAGATTTAAACTTTTTTTTAGTCCTTACACAATGAAGACTACATTTTGCACCAAGAGGTAAATTTATTAGTTTATTAATAATGAGATTATTGCTTTCTCAAACTTGGTTAACTAGTTACATTACAGGATGAAAACACCCTTCCCTGTGTGGTGATCCTGGCAGCCAAGTATCTCTGATCCTCCGAAGGGGAAAGGGATGTTTGCTGCCAACAGGACACAGGTGAGGTGCCTTGGGGCAAACAGCTGTGCTGTGCTTTAGTAACTGAACAGTAAGAGGAATTCGTTCCAGGAAAGCAACCACAGTCAATTCCATTCTGCAGTAGCAGGTCCAGAGTGGCACCCTCAAACCTCTAAACTGGTAAAAGACTTCCACAGGCTGCAAATGAGAACTTACATGTTTCCATCTCATCCCAGGCTCAGCTCTCAGCATTCTGCACTACTGCAGAGAATCTTTGGTGGAGATTTTTTTCCTGCCTCACCCACCAGATTGGGCACCTTCTCCATTCTCATCTAACCCCTGTTTTCTGCCCATTATCCTCATGAAAGGGTTGGGAGGGAGAAGGTGTGAGGACCCAATTCAGTTTTGTTATACCTCAACAATGGTTGTCAGAGGCACGTGGAGGAGGGGTGCACATGTGCCAGGTGCAGGAGGCAACTAGAAGCCTTGTCTCTGGGACGACTTCACCTGGCAACACCTCCCATGAGGCAGGCAGGAGACACTGTGGAAGGGCTTCTCCAATCAGGTCGCGAAAAGGCCTCCACCAGTGGATGGCACAGGAAGGTTGGATCCCTGTCCTCAGGCAGGCTTTGGGAGGGGCAAAGGGGGGGTATAAAAACCAACTGCCTTGCTGCTCCCCCTCACTCCTTCCATTGCCCTGGCCCCAGCCTACCTGTCTTCTGGCTCTCCTGCCCTTGCTGCTTCGCCCTCGCACCTCTCCTGCCTTCCTGTGCCCCTGACTGCCGCCTTGCCACTTCACCCCACATCCTTGCCTGGGCTACCTGCTTCCAACCCTGCCGTGCCAATCACTGCCCGCCCTGCCACCCCCATCCAGCTGGTTGCCACGACCGTGTCCACGGTCCTGGTCCTCCCATCCGAGCACCCGTTCACCACCAGTCTTGTGCCATCGCCGCGGGAGCCGCGCCTGTGGAGCTGTGCCCCTCCGGCAGCCACGCAGACTCAGACCCAGCCCGGCCACAGGCAGGCAGCGTGCACACCCGCCCGCCACCTGGACGCTGACAGCACTGCCCTGACTCACTGGTGGTAACGCCCTCTTTTTCTCTCTGTCCTCTTTCTCCTTTCCCCCAGTCCTTTTCTTGTTTTCCTTTCTTCTTTTCTGTCTCTTCTAGCCCTCTTTTGCTCAGGCAACTCCTTTTCCTTCTCCTTTTTGTTATCAATTAACGGTTCTCGGACACAACGTTTGCCTCGTTTGGCTTCATTTCATTCCCAACTATGCATTTTCAAAAGAACTCCTCGCAGTTCCCCACAGTGGAATGCAACAGAAGGGAACAGGTGCTCTCCATTCAGTATATGCAGAAGGATAAAGTAACTTCTGTGGAGGCAGCTGGATCAATACAAAACCTCCCTGAGAGCACAAGTAATAAGGGGAAAAGAGTTAAGTCCCTTGGATTTTCTTTGATGCACTTTGTCTGTGACTTACACATAATAATAAGCAGAAGCATAGAGAAAACACTAAAAAATCTGGACTGAAAATGGAAGAAAGAAAACTCACTGCTGGTGCAAAGAGGCTGAAAATTCTGAACAAATCAGCCAATTTTTAAATTATTACGGCTGTTCTGCTCAGAGAGCATTCCACTGCATCAAAAATATACAGGACTAGGTTATTGGTTTCCTTTTTGAAGAAACAGCAACACCTGAAACATTAAGTTTTTACTCCCAAAGAGTACATTCTCTCTTTATATATATATATATATATATATATATATAAAACACACATCATAAGCATACACAGAGAGATGATATAGCATGCTTGCAAACACAGGCCTGCAAAGGCAGGACTTGTGCACCTTTAGGAAACTTTCACGGGATTAATTTGATGTTTGCTCTGCTTGTCATGCTTTCAGAGGGACTCCACACGCCCACTCGGTAGAAGACCAATCCTGTTTTTACCCTTCACTTCCCTACAAACTGCTACATCAATAGAAAATGGCTACACATCAGCAATTAAAAAGCATCAAAAGTTAACTCTTTGTCATGACATATAGGCCCTGAGTCTTCCCATCTCCTTTAGTGTGCTTCCAAGGCTTCCCATCAATGGCATCTCCTCTATCCTGTTTCCTACAGCCAGATTCTACAGGCTTCCTCAATTTTGCTGTCTCTCCATATGAAGAAGGGAAAGCATACACTTCCGATCTTTAGCATTATAGTCAAGCTATTCCTTGTTTGCCCTGAATTATAAATAGCTTGTACAGATCCAAGTACATAAATTTTGTCTTAGTTGATTACACATGAATCAAGCTCAATCAGTTCTCTCACAGTACTGAACTTCAAGGTATTGATCAGTCAATTTTATTACAACAAAAAGTACCACAAATCTGGTAAAAGTTGCTACAGGTACTATTAATAGCAATTCATTCTGTTTTCCACCATTATATTTCAAACAACTTTCCCATTGATGTTTCTTCTTGAGAAAAGCAGGCAAGTTGTTCTATTAACTGAAAACTCCATCTCTAGCTCACGCTTAGCCTGGAAGTCTGTGTTATTTATTGGACATTTAGCTCAAGTAATTAAGTGCAAAAAGGGCTTTACAGAACCTTATTGCCACATGTGAAAGATAATAGTGAAATCCCCATTGCTTTCAAGTGGAATTAACCACTATTTGAATAATTTATGTCAAAGGGTACCATTTGTAAGGTGCAGTAAAATGTGATACACACAAAGTTACTCAGCAGCCTGCAGATCAAAAAATGCTGTGAACTGAAATCCAATCACTGCAGAAACTGGAAATTAATTTCACAAAAATCTCACTCAGGAAGCAGTATTTTGGAATTTTGCCTTATTGCCAAGGAATCACAATGACCTGCCTTTACCTTTAGTTGCAGTTCTAGTTTACTCTGAAAGCAGGTATATTCATGTAACACCAGCTATGGCTGCTACTCTTTCCTCACCTTCCTGCCTGTCTTCAGTGCAGACTCCCCTCAGAGTCCAGAGGCCTAGGAAAAGCGTTCTTCTGGATAAAATACATCTCTTGACACTACATAGATGGGAATTGTAAATGCTGGTCTTGGAGAACAAAGTCTTGGAAGAAAACAGAGCTATTGGAGCAACCAGTTGGATCTCACTGTTCAAGATCAGCTAATAGCAGTAAGTAGTGTCAGCTGCATGGAAAAGAAGTGGTAAAGTACCTAGGGGTTACAGGGACCTTCTTTCAGCTCCCAAAATACAAGCCTTAAGGATCTGATTCATAAACAATCTGCCTTGGGAGCATATGGTGAAGAATGGGAAAAGGAAGGGAGAAAACAGCAGAACCAGCTGACAGCAGGCACAGATGGCAGCTCTACTGGACTTCATCAGATCACAGGTAAAGCCACGAATTCTTTTATTATAGAAGATATTCCTATATATGCAAGACTGAGGCACTGAGGGGTGGAAGTGAGCAGCAAGCATAACCCTGAAAAAGTGGACATCAGTTCTGGGAGAACACCCATCTGGAGGAAACCTTCCTGCCACAGAGAAATCCCAAGGACAGCAGGAGGGACTTATCCCAGAGCCATTCACCAGCTATGCTGCCAGTGCATGCACTTAAAGGAGGCAGTAGAACTCAAAAGGTTTGGGATGAAAGACCAAAGAGGCAAAATGCAATTCTCAAGATCCAAAAGGACCATTAATGGAGCTTTTGGAAGTAGGGCTGCATGTGTCCTGCTGGGGTAGTCATAAGGATAGACACAGGGCAGGCTGGCAACAGCCTCAGCCTCCTCCTGATCCTGAAGCAGAAGCAGCTCTGTGGCACTGAGAATCTATAGTTTTGCCAGCTGAGTCTGGAGAAGGCAAGGAGAAAAGGTAGCACCCAGTCATGGAGCTGGCTGCCTGCTTGTCCCAGGAGAAATCCTCTTCCACGCTGTCACGATCCGCTAACACAGGCGGGAGTCGTGATGGTTCGTTAACTGATCTCAGAGTGCAAAAGAAACACAAATGGGGATTTTAGCTTCAATCAAAACAGTGCACTTTCACTGAGTGCCAACAACACGATTATGCGATAGAGGAGAGGGAGAGATATAAAGAAACAAAGGATAGAGAGAAAAAAGGGGGGGGAAGGGTTAATAGCTACCAATGGCGAGGCGGAATCCTCGTGGTCCTGCCAATAGATCCGTCTTCTTTCCGTGGGGAGTACTCGTAGGAGTCTTTTCAGAAAAAAAAGTCCCTTTATAGTATTTTCAAAAGCGAGGGGCAGCTAGCCAAGAGGTGGGGGAATAAGACCCATGGTTTTTGGGGTAACGGTGCAGGGCAGGTGCACGGGACATTCCTTCTCACTCCAGTACAGCCCTTCCCACCTGGGCAGCAAGGAACAGCACCAGAGCAACCTGTTCAGCGTGCACACCTGCAGACACTTGGCAGACACCCCACCTTGGTCTGGCTAGGACTCCTGCACTCTCTTTCCCCCTTTGGGGTTTTTAGGGTTTTTCAGTCTCTGTCCTCGTCGATGATCGTGAGGCAGATGAGGGATCTTTGGACCATCTCTTACACACGCCTTGCAGAGGCTGGAGCTCAACACGAGCTGGTTGAGGGCTGCGACTGAAGGTGTCTTCAGAGCTTGCTGAAGGAGCAAAGGAGTACTGCAGGGAACAGGACATGGGGAAGGAAAAAAGTATAGAAAAAGAGGAGGGAAAAGAAAGTGGTCCAGAAAGGTCAACATTGTTTCAAAAATTCTAAAATAGAAATTTGAAGGTCCCAAACACTCTGCATTTCTTGCATTATTTTTGCAATATACCAAGAGAGAGCACACTGGCCTGATTTGGCTGATTCATACTTACCTTTTCTTGCCTTATCACAATTTTGAGATTTTTAATCTCTACCCCATAAGGTAGAAATATAGGATAGAAAACACGCTCTCATTTAGGCACATGACATTTTATCCAGTGGACTGTTCATGGGGTCCAAGTCTAATTTTCCAGTCATTCTTTTTTTTCCTTATTAGTCTCTCCATGGTCTAATTTTCCCAGTGCTACTTATTATTATCACTGACTCATGATAATGGACCAGATAGATGGTAGAGTGTGGCTAATTCCCTTTTACATCTTGTTGAGAAAATGGTATTTTCTTTCCTTGAGGCTTGACTTTTCTTTCTCTCACACCCACACATACAGACACAGACAGGTTGGTCTGCAATGAAAATGTCCAGTCTCTGTTTTGCAAATGAACCATAAATCCACAGTCCAAACCTACACAGAGCAACTTGCTCAATCCCATAGTTTCTAATTGGGCCACACTCCCAGCTTTTGAAGCCAACAGGGATTTTCCCAGATGAAGCCAAGATCTTTGCCCAAGTGCTTATTGTTAATTCAGGGAAGCAATCACATCATTGGAATTCACTGCTCTGTGCTGTGACAGCGAGTCTGGAAGCTGTGGTGTTATGAATGGATGATGTGGGTTTAAATAAGTCCCTGCCTGTTGCCCAGGCCTCTGGCAGCAGGCAGTCGCGTTATTGAGGTGGCCAGCACCCCAAGACCCACTCTCATTCCGTAAGTTCTTTAATAATGGCTGATTCAGTCTATTATAGAATGGATTATTTATTAATAGACACAAAACTAAGAGACATAAGGCCTAAAACAGACTGTTACTATACAGGAATAAGACAAAAGGGATACTAGTATTACACACAGGGTTAAAGGTACCATGAAATTTACTGCTAGTGAAGAAATAATATAACTTAGGATCCAATGTTTCTTACCATCCAATTCCTGATGGAACACACATTGAAATCCTTTCCCTCAATTCCCAGGAAAGTAACCACAGAATCTGTATCCAGCCTCTGGGAAGAAGTCTCACATGCTTTCAGGGCGTGTGGGTAGAAAGCTTCTCAGGGTGTGTGCAGGAGAATTTTGTCTCCATGATAATTGTGTGGGTTTTTATAGACATAAGAACTGTATCTTTTGGTCAAGATTATTTATTTTTCTTTCATCTCTTCCCATGTTTGCTTTCCAGACTAAGACACTGATTCTTAGCTGGGGGCCTGAGCCCTTTTGGCACCAGAGATGACCCCATGCTGGGCCTGTGACCTTGCCTGGGTTATATCTTGCATATGCACCAGCTATCTGAGTTAGAGAGGAGGTAGACATGTCCTGCCACATGTGGGGCAGGGGCTGAGAGCCCATGTAAAATAGTCACACTGTCTGGCTGTCATGATGATTTCCTTGCTGGTAATTCATCACTATCATCTGCTTCCTGGACTCATTTGCAGGCATCAGCTGTCAATGGGAGTTTTACATTTAGCCATAGGAAACAAATGCATCTGGACAACAGATTTCTTACAGCTTTCTCTGGCATCCATCATGACACTTCTAGGGGATAAAAAATTATATCCAATTAGCCTCTCGGTATGCAATTCTTTCAAACATTTCACCTTGCAGGAATTTCCATCTTTTCCCCCATTTTCTTTCATGCAATCAGAGAAATTCTCTGCCCTTACAACCCTGTTTACCAGCATTTCACCTTAGGCTGACAGTTTTCAAATCAAATTCACAAGGCAAGGACTGACACCAGAACCAAATGACATACAGTTATCTCAGAGCTGTTCATAGCTTTCCAAAATATCCAATTACCTTTCCCGTGTAACAGTCCACAAAGGTTTATTTTGATGTTCACTAGAGCTGCCAGGAAACAATTGCTCAGGAGCCATTGATGTTTATGGGTCTCCACCAGATCACACATATGAATGGGGTTCCCAAGTGCTTGTTTGGGCAGAGGGATGTCCCTAAAGAAATGTGCAGCCCTCGAGGCCACAGGCATCTCAGAATTGTCCTGTTCAACTGTTAAAGAGACCTCATGCAGGAGAACTTCATGTTCCACTGATGTGCCCCCATGTGTTCTCAAAGTCAAGTTGATCCTTCCTTCTGGGTGCCAGTGTGGCTTAACACCTTCATCTCAAACATCGAAAATGAGCAAAAGCCCCCCAATCAGAGCCAGCATCACCTGCTGATCACAGTGCAGCACCAGAGCTCTGCAGTGCTGAGCCAGTGCCCAACCTGTCCTTGGAACCTATTCCAACGTGAAATTAAAGATTTCATAGGAATCAGACATCAGAGAACTTCTATAAAACCAAACAGTGCCTGCTACTGTTATTCTCGTGCATCCACATTTTCTGTAGGGTGAGAAGCAGATTTTATAGCGCTCTGATGGAGCCATCATCAGGGGTGGCGCTTCATCCTTCCAGCTGGGTTTTCTGACACATTCCAGATGCAATTACAGCACTGATGACCCGGATGATGATCTGGGTGCATCGAAAGAACGCCCTGGCTTTTTAAACTAGGCAAAGCTATAACTCCTCTTGCTCCAACTCTGTTCCAATATGTCTGACAATGTTAGGCCAATGCCCCAAATCCTAGTATTTCCCTCAGACACACCTATCTACCAACGCACTGCCCATTGTTAGGAATGTCCCTGGCAGAGCTCAGACACTGCAAAGCTTAGTGCTGATGTCCTGGACTTGACCTGTGCAAGCTGCCACCTGGACTTGTTCTCTGAAAGAAAATGATCCTTTACTACATGAGATTAAATTAGGGGGTTTGGCTTCTTTCATTGGGTTTTAAATTAAGCTTTAAGCAGTGTAGCACCTCCCCTTCCCCACTCGTTTAGCAATCAGAGCACATACAAACAAAAGCAAGAGCTTTTTGCATCTGAATCACTTTATCTCCTGGCAAAGAAGCTTTGGCCCTCCAGGTCCAAACTGTGTATTTTTCTTTGTTGGTTTACAGTGGCCATAAACTGTGTAAATTCCAG
Source organism: Eulacestoma nigropectus (assembly GCA_013397775.1). Lineage (NCBI taxonomy): Eukaryota > Metazoa > Chordata > Aves > Passeriformes > Eulacestoma > Eulacestoma nigropectus. The sequence goes on along the minus strand of VZTE01000779.1, from coordinate 48,710 downwards.
CAGCATTCCCACGCTACAGAGAAGAGACTCAAAGGAAGGCAATCTCTTCCCTAGTTCCAGCTGTGCATTAAGATTTATCCCACAATGCTGCTCCGACAGGGCATCCACACAATGTTCATGCAGCCCCTGTATCTGCCAAGGATTACGATCCATACTGTGCATGTGTGGTGAGGCATGTGCCCACTGAGAAGAATATTGATAACCCTGCTTTTTTCTTAAGGCTGTAGATGCTTTGTGTCATTCTAAGCAGGCTACAATGTCCATGTTTTAAATTAAGGAGAGATATTGAGAACAGCAAAATCTGAGATCTGGAAAACCATGATCTGAAAAAAGATGCTGAAGGAGCTAGGGTTCCCTAGACTAGAGAACACCGAGGCAAGATCTTATAGAAAATGCAGCTGGTGAACAGGAAAGAATAAACTTTACTGTAGTAAAACAAGGACAAGAAGGAATAGTTCTGAAGTGGGACAATGGAAATTTTAGTTAGGTGTTAGGAAAATAAAACAAACTAACAAGATGGATAGTGAAACACTGGCAAAGACTAGTTAGTGGAGACAGAGCAGCCAAGACAAGCACTAGCCGTGGGTGGGGAAGCTGCCTGCCTGCCTGGCCAGCTCAGCTTTTATGGTATCCACACTTCTTATGAGAGACAGATGAGAGGAGGCAAATAAAAAGGTCATCAGAGCACATACAATGCAATCTGACACCAAAACTATGGAGGGTTTACAGTACAGATGCAAACATGCTCAGAAATATTGTAACTCTTAACTTTTCCGTACTGGAATTTGGCTGGAACTAACAGTTTGGTATAACATGCATGAGTACAGTTCCTCTATGCCTCCTCGGGGAGCATGTTATCAGCTGTATTATCCTTGCCTTCTGGTTAAGCTGTGTAGGGAGATAATGTTGGTAACTGAAAAATGCAACTACCGAGAAAAGAAAAATCCAAATATAAACACAATTGTATTGTCTAACCCACTCTTTTCATTATCTCATCTCTCAGTCTGCTTGACAGTTGGTATTCTGCCCCCTGGTACACTTTACTCAGAAAAAGGCTCTGCTTTGTTCAGCATTTACTGTTCACTCGTGAGCTGAGGAGTTCATAGCAGGCTCACTGTAAAGATAAAACAAGATGGGCAGAAGAGCAGGTTGCTCACAAGCTCACTACTGCAAGAACTAGATACTTTTCTGAGGTATCTATATGTTTACAAATGCAACTGTTGTTGTCCACTAGGTACTGAGCAGGCTATATATCCAAATCACATCCTTCTCTGAATCTTTGAAGCTTAAATACCTTTTGGCAATTTCATTCTACATGTTTAATTTTAATCCTAACCAAATATCTCTATTTAAGCATATTTAATGCTTTAATATTGACTTAGGAATGGAATTAAATGCTTTAATTCCATTGACTTAGGTTTCCCTGACCTCTGCAGTGAGGATTTAATGAAGCTCAGGACTAGTCTCTTCTGGTGATCATTCAAGGGTAGCACCTTGGAATACAATCACTCTCAGATCACAAGGGTTGCAGTAATATATTTCAGCACTGACTGTGTGTTAATTTAACTCAAGTGACTTTCACAAATGCAATTCCAAACTAACTGAAACATGGATTATTCCCTGTGCTTGCCTTCATCACCGATTAAGGGAAAACACACTGGATTTTATGTATAGAGCACCCTTTCCTCATACCTACATTTAACTGCCAGTCATGCTAATCTCAATTACTTCCTCCTGAGGCAAGAATAAAACATTGATTGCTCCTGCTCAGTTACATGAAAGTATGATGAGTACTGGAACATCCCAAATCTGTGCTCTTTGAGCCAGCACTTAGTGATGCTGCCAGCAAGAACTTCTCCCAAGAGCCAGTTCCAAAGGGCCCCATGTGCCGAGCATTCCCACCCCAGCATTTCTAGAGCCCCAGGACTTGCTCCAAAGGCTCTCTGACTTGGAAGGACTTGTACAGATGGAGCATGTCAACACCAGGACATTGTTTGTTAGTGCAAGAACTAAGAACAATTTAGCATTTACAATGTAAGGACTTTTTAATAAAATACAATAGAAGCTATTAACAACATCCATCTTCCTTCAGAAAAACATGACAGCAACATATGCCTTTCATTATATATTTCTTAATTTTGAGAAGGTATTTTTACAAGAGCATTCATTTGTTCATGAAAGAAAACCACAGTCAGAATATTTTGATTATGCAGCATTATTTATGTCCCTCTGTCCGTCAGAGACACAGGGAGATAAATCAGCCTGGCTACCTGCATTTTTGTCTCAGCTTCTCATCATCAAAGTTGTATTTCCAATTTGAAAAAAAATTGGAGCTTACTAAATGCATAAAATCATGGTTTGGTATGGACATATGTATAATTACTTTGAACTCCTGATTCCAAAGCCTATTAATTCCAACGTGTCCTTAGCAGAAAAACAGGGATTCAGTCAGTATTAGAGGAAAAACCTTGTGAAGGTTGGAGGGACAGAAGAAGGAAACCTCTGATTTCTTGCCTGCTCCCAAGCAGTTGCACTAGAGGGTCACTGTGGGGCCCTTCCAACTGCCATAGCCTGTTCTATTCTTGTTCTAGCTCTGACACTCAAACCACAGTGAGGGACTTCAAACAACATTTCACTTGGAAAGGTGACATTTTACTTCAAGCTTCTTTAAAGGCCAGATGCCCTCACCACTTTCTGATTAAGAAAATCCAGTAAGAACTTTAACCCTTGGCTGAGTCTGAACTTGGGGCAAAACAAACACAGATTTGTAGCTGCTTTTTCATGGAAAATACTTTCTCTTGTGTCTTCCCTGAAGTCATTTACAGAGTCTCATACAGTTTCAGCCCTTCTGTTAAAGTTAGAGTGGTCCCAAAAGATTCCCCATTCTCACCAATGTAGAGTTCTGGGTTAATGAAGTTCAGGACCCATCTGGAAATAAGTAACCTACATCAGGATGATGTCCTCCTTCTACAAAATTTCTAAATAACAAGTTTTCCTATTATCCTAGGGTTAATTTCAGACAGCTGTGGCATGACTACAGAAAGGAAAGAAAAGTACAAGCATACCTAGTTAAAAAAAAAGGAAAAAAGGGAGATGGGGGTTCAAGACTGGATTGTGAAGAAGAGAACTGTTAGGGAAAAGGAGAGAGACCCAGCCCAGCTCTGTTGGATGTTAGCATCTTTGAGGAGCCCCTTGGCCCTGTTTCTCAGCTGAAATCCAGTCCTTTCTGCTGACCTGAGCAATGAGCTGAATGAAATATGAGCTGCTCTCTCAACAGGAAAGCTAAAGGCGCTGATGCAGGCTCAGGTTTTGGCTTTATGGATATTTAAAGTACTCAAATAAAAGATTAAAAATAAAAGAGATTGATTTAAAAATATATCTGGTATTGTGCAAGAGCTTTGGTACCTCAGTGATCTTTTTACTGCCTTCTATCAGAGAACACACGCGGGGCATTTTCAATTACTTTAATTATGTGTCAGGGTTATTGATGCACTGAACCCTGCCAGACATTCCACAATATTATCTTTAATCACTAGTGTTTCCTTATCTGTGTTCCAACAAAATTCATTTTCAGTTATTTTACTGGATAAAAAGAGAATGAAATACAGCTTTTAGATTGAATTTTAAAAGATAAAAAGCTAAATTGTCTCCCTCATCATAATAAAATAATTATCACACTGGCATTATTTACCTTTGTAAAACTTTTATAAAATCTTTCTGGCATAACAGTAGGACTAACGTTCTCAGAGTTTCTTTAATACCATACAAGAGACCTTGAATCACAGAAATTAATGCACCAAAGAAAACAACAGTAACACTACCTCTGCTATCCATCCAGAATATCTGCAGATGACATGGAGGCCAAAAATTGAGCTGGTTATATGAATTTCCTTCCTCTTTCTCCCTGCAAACCATCGAGCCCAAAAGTGCTCCTGAGATGAGGTAATCCGTGCAGATCAGCAGAGGCCCACCAAACCCACATTTTGGTCACTAAAATGCAGATACCTGACGGACAGAGAGTGAAGTGCTGTTCTCAGGAAGAATGCTGGGCACTGCCCTAATGGCATCCCCAGTCTGTGCCAAACAGCCCCTGCATATGTTGTGATGTTGGATATCAACAAAATGACTTCACCTTGGAGGGACTGCAGAGCTAACCAGGAACACTGAACCGAACCAGCCTGCACGTCTCCCTTCAGACTCCTGCAAAGGAAGGACTTGATGGCACAGAACAAGGAAGCAGAGGGAACTGCTGAGGGAATTGCTCAGTTTGACTGAGGGATCAAATACACCCCAGGGAGCGAGCAACAGGAGCCAAACCTGTGTGTGCTGAGAGAGCAACAGAGGGCAGGGGATGCTCACACTGCCTTTCTGTCCAGCAGCTTCAGCAGGGCTGCCCATGCCCATGCACAGCACACAGACTCAGTCCTCTCCTCCACCAAGGTGTATTGTGTAGGACAGGCAAGACAGAAAACAGGATGGATTTGGGTAGCAGTGAACTTGTCTTACAAGTGAACTTGTCTTTTCTGTACAACAGAAAACAGGATGGATTTGGGTAGCAGTGAACTTGTCTTACAAGTGAACTTGTCTTTTCTGTACAACAGAAAACAGGATGGATTTGGGTAGCAGTGAATAATTCAGTATCATGATATCTCGTTTTGGTAAGTGGTACAGGATTTGCATATTGTACTACAGGTTCAGAGTTAAGACTGTTCTTATGGAGAGCAGTCAATATATGACCACTATACATCACTTTATGCAACAAACTCTTGTCCAGTAAGAGTAAGACCGTTCTTATTGTACAATGCCAAAGGTAAAGCCTATTTTGGATTTCATGTAGAGTTCTATACAGGATGTCTGTCAAAAAATCAAATTACTTCTACATCCTTCTGTGTCCAGCCACCTTCCAGGATCTCACCAGGGGGCAACACCAGCTCAAAAAAGCTCAAAAGAGGCAGAACTTACTCTGAGCATAGAGGACTTACCCAGTTTCTGCTCTTCACTTCAGCTGGGAAGCCTGCTCTCTCTAAAACTTAGATAAAAATTTACATTTTACTAGGGAAACACCAAGCAGCCGAATGATACAGCTCTGTGTGTGACACACTGCTGCACAAAAATCCCCCAACAGTGATGTCTACCCCTGTAACAGCAAGGTTCCAAAATTCTACCTCATTACCTACTCCTAAATTACTCTGCAGTACTTGTGCTATAATGACCCCAAACCATAACTCTGCTCTAAAACAGATTTTTTCCTCTGGTAGGCTCAATACAATGATTAGAGTTGTTCCAGTTTACAAGGGACAAAAGAAACAACATGTCCATGGCTTCCTGCATGGATCAGCTGAATTACAGCTCTCTTGTTTCCATCAGCCTGTCAGCACCAGCAACCCACAGTTCACCACAGCCCTCCTGCAGCTGTGTTCGTGCTAGTTGCCATATACAATTCTTGTGAGAGCCTATGTCCAGAGGTATGCTGCATTCCTAGGCATACAGTTAGGGGTATTTTCCTTTTTTCCAGGCTGTCTTGTTCATAGTCTGATGAACACCCTTGCCCATGCAGAGGGGAGAAGCTGGGAAACATCCCAGTCCTGATGACCAGAGAGCTATCCAATACCTGGAGAGAAATGCTGCAGCCAGTAGTCACAGGGGTCTGCCAGCCAGGAATTTTGTCTGAGATGACACTCAGTCTCCCTTCAGGTCTATGTTCCCACCTGCAGCAATGTTAAACACAAACAAAGCAACAAGAAAGTCACAAAGGGGAAAAAAAGTACCAAATCCCAAAGAAAGCATACCTCAAAATTCTGCAACACAGCTCTGCTTGATGGTGAGTTCAGCTGAAGCGATGAGAATGGTACTTTAACATGCTGCATAATTTCTCAGATGCTAAGTAACACAGCAAAGGAGTAAGAAGAAAACAAATAAAGAAATCAGGACCAAAATGTTGCTGTGGATCTCTGTATTGGGTTTGCATGGCCGGATTTTGGGGCTACAGGGGTGGCTTCTGTGAGAAACTGCCAGAAACCACCCCAGCTGGCTCCAGGACAGATCTGCCACTGGACAAGGCTGAGCCCAGTAGAGATGGCAGTGCCACCTCTGGGATAACAGAATTAAGAAGGGAAAAGTTACTGTACAGGAGCAATAGCAGTCAGTGAAGAGAGGAGTGGGGATATGTGAGAAAACACCTCTGCAGACACCCCGGGCAGGGCAAAAGGAGGGGCAGGAGATGCTCCACACACCAGAGCGGAGGTTCCCCTGCAGCCTAGGATGTAGTACATGGTGAGGCAGCTGTGCCCCTGCAGACCATGGTGGTCCATGGAGGACCAGAGATCCACCTGCAGCCCATGGAGGAGACTACACTGGAGCAGGGGGATGCCCAAAGGGGGCTGTGACCCTGTGGGAAGCCTTTTCCTGAAAGGCTACATCCCAAGGGAGTGATCCACACTGTAGCAGTTCACTGCAGCCCCTGGGAAGGACTCACATTGGAGAAATTAATGGAAAACTGGCTCCCATGGGAGGGACCCTACACTGGAGCAGGGGCAGAGTGGGAAGAGTTCTCTGACCGAGGAAGAAGAGGTGGCAGAGACAACATATGATGGACTGACCTCAGCCCCCATTCCCTGTCCCCCTGCACCACTGAGGGGAGAGGGAAGAGAAATCAGGAGTGAAGTTGAGCCCAGGAAGAAGGGAGAGTAGGGGGAAAGGTGTCTTAGGATTTAAGTTTTTGTTTCTCATTATCCTACTCTGATTTGATTGTTAATAAACTGATTTCCCCAAGTGAAGTTCATTTTGCCCTCACAGTAACTGGTGAGGGACCTCTCTCTGCTTTATTCTGACCCATGAACCTTTTGCTGTATTTTCTCTTCCCTGCCCAGCTGAGGAGAGCAGCTGAGAGTGGCATTGGTGGGCACTTGGCATTCAGCCAGGGTCACCCCACCACAGCTCCCAGAGGTCTCAGAATGATTTCTCATTGTCACATTACAGCACCTCTGCTTCACAGAAGAAAACCCAAAAAATTAATTGCCAAGACTAATGTGTGCCTAGCAGTGGGAATTTTCTCATTAACATTTCTTTTTGTTAACGAACAAGTCCTTATCTTTCCAAATGACTTTTTAAGTATCAGTGACAACACTGCCACCATCCTGAAGCCATCTCAGCCCCCAACTGGCTCTCAAAAGATTTTATAGGTAGCTCATGTATCCTTGAACAGAATGAGCTTTTGAACACAGCACAGTGCAGGGAAGGAAGAGACCTCCACATATTTCACAATCCTCACCAATCTTTCCCCCTCAACGGCAATATAATTTCCATTTCTCCCAGCAGCAGCACCCTCATTTCATTTATAGAACAGTAATTCCCAGCCACACTTTATTAATTGTCAAAATAGAAAATGATTGTGTGATGCAGCTGCAAAGAGGTGGAAGAGAAGCAGAAATAAGGAGGCAGTGCCACAAACAGAAACTCAGGTCCAGTGTCATTCAACATGTGGCCTCAAGAAAAAGGCTAGACTGGCTTTCAATGCTCTGCAGACTGCATTTTGATTTTGGAGTCATACACATACTTCATTTGCAAAGACATCTTGTAAATATGTTAAATCCTGTAAATTTCAGAAAAAAGAGCAGAGAAGGTGGCAGAGACACAGTACCATATCACCTAGTTTGCAAGAAAACATTAAAAAAAAATAGTTATATTTATGTACGTGCCTTTCTTTCCCCACAAACCCACCTAACAAGTATGTCTATAATAACACACTGGTGTAATAACAAAATAATTATTTTTAAAAGATTCCTGTTTTCAGAAGCTTTTGGTCATTGTTTCCTCACAGTTGTCAAACATCACCATGGTAATCTGAATTCTCCTGGGAGCTATCAACACTTAACTGCAGCTGTAGTTTGCATTTCAGACTGTCTGCGCTGGCAAAGTAAGGACCTCTTGATCACATTCATTTTCTAATTAAGGAAAAATGATAAGCAGATGTAGGAGAGGGGAAAAAGGAAAACAAACATAAAACCCAAAAAATCCCCTTGAACTAGAAAACATGTACATTCACTTATGAACTGCATTATGAAAGAAAGCAACAAGAAAAAAATGGGTAACAGAAAATCAGCAAGAGAAATAATTATGTCAATAAATAAGTAGTGAACAATTGATTGACACAACAGTAAAGATTCACCAGAGAGATGAAACATAAGACACCTGCCTCCAAACCAAACATCAGCACTGTGTGATAGAAAGTGTGTGTAAAAACTTTCCCAAGAGACTATTAAACACGTAAAAAACTGCAAGCTAGTTTGGAAAATGCAGTTTTGCACATATTTAGCTTATTTCTAATCAAGTGCAATACTTAACTACAGACTTCAAAATAATAGTACACTTCAGGCTTTCTACTCCTCAGATGAAGACAATTACTGAGCATGAATCTCCATCCCCTCTCATTTGCAGTTATAATATGCTCAAGCCATAAAGGAGTGACACTCAGAATCACTGTCTTCAACTGGAAATCAGAAATCAGTGAGGCAGAGCAAAAGCCCATCTGCCTCAGCAACCTGTTCTGATGCTGACCACGAGAGGATGCCCAGGACAAAAGTCAGACTGTCTCACCCATATGAAGTCTCCCAGAATCTGGATTAACTGAGACCAGATATTTTGCACAGTAGGACACAAAACCCAGAACAATATAGGAGAGGGACAATTCAAACTGTCCATATTCTTTCCTGTTTGCAGACAGGTGATACTAAACACAAAAAGTATAGTGGGGGAAAAGGACCCTGCTTTGTGTTGTGTTCAGGGCAAATCAAGGAGATGTGCTTATTGCTGCAGCAAACAAAAATGAGTTTCTGGGCTGTAACTCCTCCTTGTAGTTTTCTGGAAGATATCATTTCTCTCAATTCTCTTTCTACCAAGGTGGAAGCCAAGGCAGGTCTGGCTCAAGACAAGTCAAGTACTTGCCTGGGAGGAGAGTCTTCTTGAAACAGCAAGACATTTCCATCCTGCTGCCTCTTTTGCCTACAACAGTCCTGAAAGTGAGAACTGTAAGAGGTGCTGGGATCAGGCCCAGACACTTCCAGTTGCAGTAAACAAACCCGAGCCCTCCCCTCAGCCATCCCAGCATGGCTGCCTTTCCTTCTCCCCTCCTCAGCCCTGTCTCTGTTGCAGCAGGTGAAACACAAACCCAGCACTGCTGTGTGTTGTGTTGCTGCAGTAAGCTGCCAACTTCAGCTCTCCTTCCCCTTCCCGGGACTTTGACACAGCATTTCACGCACTGTTCTCATGCAACACAGCTGTTTTCCTCCCCTTTCCTAGTGAGGCTGCAATCCCTTCTCCCTGGATCTCAGCTGCAGTGCTGCTTAACTCTCTGTGGAATTGTGTTTGTGCCTTGTCTGAGTGGAAAGTGCTGAGGAGCAGGGATGCATTTCCTGCACTGCTACATGATCCATAGTGGGATAATCACCAGCAGCTGCTGTCAACACGGGACTTACTGTGGCTCTGGCCTCTGTATTTTTAGAAGTTGCATAAAGACTGGAATATCAGACCATCAGACCAGGCTCTGTGAGTTACAGCAGACCTGTAAAGCTCATAAAGATCTCAGACTGGTTTAGAGGCCAGTTTGATGAATATGAGTACAAAGCAACAAAAAACTTTTTATGAAATAAACTTAATGGTACCACAGTTGGCTCTTGCAAAACCTTGCTGCAGTTCTGAAATACTCGGAAAAGCTGAGAACCATAAAACAATTCAGCAGCTAAGCCACAGGATGAAAAAAAGCAAAAGAAGCCAAAGCTTATCAACAATGTCTGATATAGTTTGGCTGTGAGTTCATATCAAATGGTTTTGTGTGATTATGAAGCATCACATTTTGTGAAGAAACTTGTCGTGAAACTACCTACAAGAACTTTAAAGTTGTTTTGTAAAAAAAAAGCTCTCAAGCTCAGGTGATATTTGGGTGTGGTTGTTAAGGAAAGAACAGAAATATGGTAACCTGGACAACAACACAGTGAAAGCCAGTTCAGTCGAACTGAAAGTCATTGCTTAGAGCTACACAAAGGACAGCACCAAGATGTCTTTATTGCATCCATTTAATCTTTACCTTCATTACAGTTATTTTCACCCCTTTGTGCAAATACCAATAATTAGTAAAGATGCAAAGCACAGGTCTGAGTGCAGTCACTCCCATTGTCAGAGGCCCATATGCCCCGGCTGGGCAACTGCAGGAGCCCCTGGGGCTGATTTCTGCAGCACTCTCCATGCTCCTGTCCCTCAGTCTGTTTGTCCCCTCTGCCTGGGGATGGCAAAGTCACTGCTGTGTTTTATAGTGGCAATAATCCAGGAATCTGCAATAGAAAAAATTAAAGTCCCATAATTAACCTTTTTCTAACAACAGCAGCAGCAACATATCCAAGGTCAGACCTCATTTAAAAAGCCTATGCCTCCAATGTTGGTGTATGTAGTTTTTGATAATAGATTAAAGGGATTTTTTCCTATGTTCACATCCTCCTCAGACAGTACGCTTTGTCTCACTGTTTGAACAAGCACTGGTAATAATTACAAGCAGCTTTGGAATTACAAGTAGTCACTTTATAGATAGACATGACAGAACAGTAGCAAAATATTTCTGGGTAATTTTTTCTTCCTCATATATTTTAATATACTTAAAAGATACTTTTTAAAATATCAATCTCCAGAATAAATATTTGAACCCCAACTGCCATGTACCTAATTCTTCGTGTTTAAGCCAGAACTAAGTTTTAAACCTTTATGAATATACATATTGGTTGGCAAAAGGCTCTTCTACTAGATACTATCAGTAGATAATCAGCCTGCTCTCTTATTTCACTTTGTCTGATCATCAGTTTCACTTTGACACCATTTGTTAACCTGGGGCATTTGATGCAGGTGCAATGGAGTCCTTTATCATGTATTGGATATTCTTCAGTGGACTTATGTCCTTTTTATTTCTTCTGGTTTTATTAGATGTCTACTGCAACTGAATATTTTACCCTGAGGAGTTTCAATTATTTATGAACATGGAATATTTACTGGTTTTCCCAGTATATGGTTTCCATTCACCATCTAAATGACTTTGTACATGAACAGAATAATCTGTGCTTAGTTTTCCAAGTGCTTTTGTAGATCTGTTTAGAGCTTCTAGCCCACCTAATTTCCTTCCTCAATCATCAACTTTAATTGAGTTTTATGCCTATAGTGAAAGAAACTGAACTAAGTAAGGTAGCTTGAACTCCTAAGTCCTTGCTTAACTAAACTGTGTTATCTCATAAAAAAAAAAATCTTAGATTAAAAAAAAAAAGGGGGGCTACTCTCTAGTGGCTTCTAATATGTCTGTATTCTCTCATCTGATAAACCAACAGCTTGTACGTTCCTCAGCTATGTTGCGGATATGATACACTCACCAAAACCATGGAGCTCTTTCAAAGTCAGATTTCAAACTACCTGACATGGAGCTGTTCCCATCAAAACTGAAAATTATTTTAGCAGGACCATTTTCAAGAGTGGCAACTAATAAATTTAAGAAAAGAGTTCATAATAACTTGTGATCCACTGATCTTTCTCTTGAAATGCTGGCAAAATTTCACTGACATGAATGATGATTCACGAATAATGACTCTAGCCTCTGTTTCAAAATAAGTAAGTAAAATGTTCCAAGAACCAGCATCCATTTTAAACTTCTTTACACTGAAGAATGAAATAAAACCAAGAACACAACTTTCTCCTCTGCAGGAGCAACACAATTTGCTTACAGTTATGAAGCGAAAACTACAGAAAGGTGCTATCATCTTTATCAGAAGTAGACAAATTCCATTTATATGCTCTTATTCTGAGCATCACTGCTGATATCAACACAAGCTAAAGAGTTTAAAGCAACCCTTCTCCAGTGACTGCAAACCCTTGTTTTCCAGCCTCACAGGCTGCACCCAAGCAAGCCTTTCTCCTCCTTGTTTAGAAGGACTAACACCTGTGCAACAGGATTATCACCTTTAGAGCACAGCCAGCTGAGGAGGACAGTGGTGACCCCGCACAGCTGACCAGGCAAGCCACAGCCAGTTAGAAATCCATATACACAGGGTATAAAAGCCAACACACTTCTGCATACAAGTATGAGCAACTGCTGCTCATGCCCCAAACCTGGAAGGTTGCAAACCCAAGCCCACCACATCACACTGACGGTGTCTGTGCTCAGTCTAACATGCTCAGCAATCCAGCAATGTCAGAAGGAAAAATCAGTTTTCTATTACACAGACAAATGAACATCCAGAGAAATACCCTTATGCTAAAGAACTGCACTGAATTGTCCCAAGTCTTCATCCAACTTCCACTGAGAATTCTTTGGGTTGACATAATTGGGAGTATTGCTGGAATCCTACCACCTATCACCTGGAAATAATTTTGGACAGTTAGTTCTCTTCCCATATACAACCTGAATTTAAAGCAGAAGGGAGAAACAAAAGGCCTGAAAGGGAATTTACATTCTACTTCCTTTTCCTTCAACAGCATCATCAGAAAAGTTTGACTTACTCACCAAAGTACCAACACCAAACTTCATTGCCAGCTTTCTCCTGAGTAAACACAAAACCCAATAAAACTCCACACATGTAAACCATAACCTCTGTCCACCAATGTCCAAAGAAGCAGTGTCTGTGATTCCATGTTTTCCTCTATGGATCACCACAGCCTCCATATGGACAGTTCCATAATCAAATCCTTGCTTGCTCTACAGAAGCTTGACATTTGAAATTAATTTCCTATACTTTTCTGTGGGAAATAGCAAGAAAAGGTATCACCACTACACACATCAACAGTCATGATCAGCTAGACCAAGTGTGTAGTTTATCTGGGAAGACACAGGGCCTCTCAGAGGCAGATGTAAACTGAAATGACAGACAGATGTAGTGCAAATGAAACCATGACAGGGATGTGTAAGAAAAGTTACCTCAGCTTACACTGGATTTGAGAAATCCAATGCTTCTTTTCATTCTCATAGTTCTATAAAATAGCACTGGCTGCTGAAAGAAAAAGTTAAACATGCATAACCCAAATTGAGCACAGGAGACTGGCAGCTGCTCTGCTCTTAAATATGGGCATTACTAAATACATGAGAGTAGTGCCAAAGCAAACATCAAAATTACCACCTGAACACACCAAGGGCCAGTGCTGCCGAGACTGAGGGGCACAAAGATAAGAACCTGAAGGGGAGCCACACACTGAAACTGAGGAGAGCCCTTCCTGGGAAGTGTCCTGAATATACCTGTCCTGCACAGGGAACAAAGGCCGGGTGCAAAAGCATTAGTTAAGCATCTAGCAAGCAATTAGCTGGACATTTCTGTCTTTTCCAAAGTAACTCATTTTGCATGTCTATTTTTCCTTTCACACTCTTATCTTTGTCTTCATAAACGTGTGTGTTCTGCATTTTGTATATCAACTTTATTTCTTTTTACCATAACTGGGTTTAAATACAGGTGGTTTTTCAGATCCCTTATGTACACCAAAGCATTGGGAATAGCAAATGTGAAGCGCATGGTCCCGGCGCTATGGACCAGGCCATTTCTCAGGCACAGAACCAGTGGGCCTGAGAGGAGATGGTATCTTCTGGTGTCCAGCAAGAGCTGGGGAAGATCTCTGGGATGTGCCAAGTCAGTAGGTGGAAAACCCATAATAACCAACAGTTTTCATAACAAGGCCTTTGCTAATCTAACGCATTCCAGAAATAGAGACTGAAAACACAAGATAACACTTCAGGGAGAAGGAGGAGTTCAGACTGAGTTCACATTAACAGAGAAGTAATTTGTAATGTGCAAGTGGTGGTTCGTGCTGTTGTGACCTTGAACAGTCTCAGGCTTCCTTCCTCCATCTGCATGATTCCCTACAGACTGGGACACCTTATCACTTGGGCAAGTGTACCAGAGCAAGAGAACATCTTTTGTTCCAGTAAGCCACAAAGGTAAAAATATTCACTACTAAAAAGCTACAGATGGAATCCAATTAATAAAGTCTGACTTCTCTTTTATATCACAAAATATCTAAAAAGACTGACTCAGATATGCTCACAGCAAAATATAAATTTTATGTTACATTTTTTTGGGGTGCATTAGGGACATAAAATATAAATTTAACCTTTATTTAATTACTCACAACAACTGGAATATTCTATATAAATAAGTATGTTTTAGAAAAAACTCGTAAATTTATCACTTTGATGCTCAAGGTGCTAATCCCTAGCATGTACGCAACTACTACACACTTGCAAAACTGACTCAGGTGTTATTTATATAAAACTGCTGAAATTGCTGCTGTTCACCAGATAGATGGCTTGAGTCACGACAATACAAATCTCGGAGAAAAACTGTGTGCAGAATCTGCTTGTCACAGTTTGTGACTCCCAGCTAATACTTTTGGAATGCCCTTGTAAGGCACAAGCAGGATGCCTGTAGGAGATGTCACTGCACTGGCCACAGTAATTTACAGCAGTGGCTGGGAACTCTTTCGTCGTGGTGCACAGGGTAAATGCTCCACATGTTACCAAGCAAATGCTCAATGCAACAGGCTAATAATACACACATATAATTAATCCTTATTAAAAATTCATTATACTGATAAAGTTTTATTCATATAGAGGCATCATTTGACAAAAGAGGATAGTGGAAGAAGAAGGAAGGAAATTTTGTCAAACAAGTTCTGCTGCTTTTTCTATAATTTAAGTAGGGAAAAAAAATTAACTAATGATCAGGTTGTGTTTCTGAAAGAAGTGTGGCATGAAACATCCCACTGCTGCCCAAACTGCTCATTCTGCTGTGATTTGCCCAGCTAGCTGGCACAGAGAGAACAGTTGAGAAAGCTGTCACTAATGCCTCACTTCAGTCCCAGGAGAAGTGGGACAGGCACTCTGACAAACATCATCTGCTGCCTCCCAGAACCCTGAAACTGTTCAGGGCCAAGAGCCCTTGGAGAGATGCTTAGTCAGACAAAGTTTCAGCTGATACTCTGTTTTCTCATAGTATTTGTCAAGTATACATGGATGCATCCTTCATTATCAATAGACAATTAAGCAGATCTAGTCCACTGTAATAGGAGCTTCAGTTTATCATGTAATGAGACAGACATTGCAAGAGCAATCGTCTACTCTTGACAAGGATTTAAAAAAAAATTCTTGAATTTCTGTTGAGATTGCACTGATCAGGCCATGAACACTCTCTTCTGCTGGCTATTCTACCACAGGTGAAAAAACAGCAATTGAGAGCTAATAAATCATAGAATTCTTTTTTATATGTGTCCAGTTGACAAAAGAAAAAACATCTCCTGAATAACTGTGACTCCTTGAGTGTCTTTGGGGTCCCTGGCTTCCTTAGGTTTCTGTCAAGTCTGTCATTTTCAGTAAAACAGTGCTGGGAGCAAGTGACTCAGAACTACTCTCTTAAATTAACTCTTCATGCTGGAATAAAATCCCAGCTCATATGTAGCTCAAAGTTGTTTAACCATCTGAGTTCTATGACCAGAAAAGGAAAAAAAGAGGCCTTTCTGAAACCAAAACATTTGAAGGCTAGAGAAATGCTGATATTATGCATGAAAAACATGCTGCACTTGAAAAAGAGAGACTTTCCTGTCCTGAAACAGCATCAGCTTAATCACCAGACAGATCAAAAGCAGCAATTTGCTCAAAGTAATGGGCTGCTTCTATAAAATTGTCACACATTAGTGATTTTGCCATTCCCACACCTCCACTCTTGAACACCCAGCAGTGACTTGATGATCCATCAGGACAGCTGAAGAATGGATTATTGTTTGTACATAAAATATGCAACCACGGCCACAGATACTCAGTGCACACAAGAGTGATTAAAAAATCTTTTATTTGGTCAGCAGCAAGCTTCTTCTTGGGATGTAAGTGGTACCTACCAGCTTTTTGTAATCTTCCAAGTAGAGTGTTGCCTTCGCTCACAAATGAAGTAGTGTATTGGTAGACTAAAGCATTTGTCATTCTCCAGTGTTTCATTTTTATGAACCTCAGAAAGGTTCCCAGTCGAGCTTCTTATCAACCAGCTGCAGAAATCTTACAGCTTCATTTTAAAACTCTGGGTTGTCCTGTGCCTAAAACTTTCTTGCAACAAGCCGAGATCACTGTTCATTATAATAAGGGCCCACAATCAATTGGCCAAGAACAGGAACCTAAGAACATGGGGGTTGAAATAATTACCCACAAAGCAAAGGAGAGGTTCTTTGTACAGCTGGAGATAAAAGGGTTGGTGAAGAAGAGTGGGAGGAGAACGTTCAGCTGTTTTCTTCTGTGCTGTGTGCAGCTGTTCAAGTGAACAGGGAGTTCAAATGTCCAAAGACAGCACATTAACCATTGCAATGAGCACAAACCCAGTGGGGGAGAGAGGAAAAGTTACACAAGGTGGATAGATACTGCCACAGTGCCACTGACCACAAAAAGAACACACATTCCTAATATCTTCTCATGCCATTTAAGAGAGAAAAAGGGGGAAAAAGAAAAAAAGCATGGTGGAGGTGAAAAACTTGTGAAAAGTTTCTTGGCAAAGGAAACAGAGGTTATTACCCAGTGACAGATGTCCAGTCCCACATACCTGCCCCAGGACTGCTGCAACACTATCCTAATGGAAAATGAGTCTTCCAGAATGTCATGCATGTCATTATCTCCAAGGGGAAACACATTTAATAAATTCACAAGTTCTTGTCCTCACAATGTTGAAAGGAAATCTCAGCCTGCAAGGGCCACATCTGAAAGCTGTTGCTGCTTTGCCCTGAAAGAATTATTGAGGCACCTGGCTGCCAGCCATTGATAAATGAAACAATTCTGATTTGGTAGATTTTTTTCCCTAGTTTAGCAGAGATTATTGAAAACGCTCAGGTCTCTTAGCCTGCATTTGAAATTGCAAGCCAGGGTCATTCTTCTCTAGATTTACCAGTCTCAACTGTCTGGGTTTTGAATTACAGACTGTCCAAATCCCCATTATGCTGCCAGCCTTGCAGAAGCACCAGGAGCTCAGTGCCCATGATGTTGGACATGGGCCATTTGACACATATTACACACACAGACATCACTCCCCTGAAGGAAGCACCTGTGTGGAAAATTGGTGGTACTTCTACTCCTGCTCTTGCCCTTCAGTGTCTCACTCTTCTACTCTCTCACCACATCACAAAATTCAATACAAGTTTCAAACCACATCTGACAACTTTCTGAGGTTTCTGTCATCTCTCTTGTTCAAAAATTTGTCTTCCAGTTCAATAATTATTTTTTCACTTGCCTGTAGGATGCTTGACTTCATTTGTTCCTAAAGACTCCAGTCTTCCTTACTGTATGGAACTAATCATTGTGGTATTAAATGCCTTTCTTTTTCCAGAAAAAACAAAACACTCCTCTGCTTAATGAATTCCATTAGGTCTTTGATTTATATAAAAATAATAACCAGAAGAAACTGATGCTGGAAAAAACCCAACATTCTCCATTCCACGTCATAGGGCATGTAAAAATTTTGACACAAATGTGGTTTTATGCCTAACTTCTGCCCAAGAAAAGAAATGTTCATACTGTTACCTCTGATGCAGACTGAACTATGAAAAGCTAATGCCACCACAGCACAAGGGGAGGGACAGGGCAGGATAAAAGTCTGCAGGAGCCTCACAGCTGCAGGTGTACAAACTGCACTACAGAGTGCATGGAGGAAAGGCAACAAAGCTTTAAGCTCTTTTTTCTGCCTCTAGATGCTCACAGAACTCCCACAATAACACATATTTTCCTTTAGTTTTTAGACCTTGTGACTTTCATTTTTGCAGTTTTAGAAGTCTAAGTTTAACAACTTACTGAACTATCAACATGTTATGCAAGTGAGCATTCAAAATGAACAGGGCTGACAGAAATTACGAGCTCTGCTGTCAGTTGTTCACTGTTGTCCTTTTTAAGTGCTCTTGTGAGAATTAACTCTTCCCTGATCCCCTGTAATTAGCTCTGCCTGGTTTGGATGCCAGCAAATTCAAGAGAAACATCAGAGGAGCTAGAAATTCAGGATGTGGCAGCTCAGCACTGTCAATTAGTCATCTTCCTCTGATGTGGGCACTGCAGAAAAACCTTCACTCATTCGAGGTTTTCATGTGTTGGGGTGGTTTAATCACATGTGCTTCTGTCTCCATACAGTGCTGGAAGAACAGGCTCAGGGATATGAATAACCACCTCTTTTATAGTATTTTTCAGACTGGAAGCCAGTCAAAGCTGTAATACACAACAGTCAGTTGCCAAGGCAATTGACAGCATGTACAAGTGACTCGTAGCAACTCACCATATCCTCAACTCCTCTTGAAATACACTCAGTGCTGTCAAAATTACCTATTAGTCAAGGCCAGGGAACACCTCTTCCAATTTCACCTGTATCTGCGGCAAATGCAAGCACATAGCAGTAAAATTAGCTGCTCTCTTGAGACTTGTGACCTGTGGAAAATCTTAGAGCATTTTGCTCACTAGAGACCAGACATCTGGGGACAAATACAGAAATAAAAAGTAAATTTAATGAAGGTCAAGTAAGAATCTGCACATCAAGAAAGATGAAGTTGAGGCATAGCTGTAGCTTTATGAGGAAAACCTTCATGAAAAGGAGTTTAGCTAAGGAAACAGTTAAAATTTCGAACCAGAAAAAGGTAATGCCATTACTGTGGGTTCCTTTCTTACGGATATTAGATGTTCCTTAAAAACTTGGAACCAGACAGCAGTTCTGCATAGTTTGTGACTTGTATCACCATAAAACGGAGCTTATTGGGACTGAAATGTCTTCTGGCAAAGAGCAAATGCAGAACTTTTCATTTCTCTCTAGCCTGTGCTATAGAGGTACTTTTTCCTCTTAAACCTGGGACTCGATCGAAAGAAATTGTGCCTGCAGGAAAGTGAGGAGCTGCAGCGAGTGGATTTCAGGCAGGCAGCTATTCCCATCACATCAGGCTCCGCAGGGGCTGCTCCCAGAACTGCAGCGTCAACACAAAAGGACAATGAGATCATAAACTTAATTAAGAATGCCTGTGTGCTTCTTATGTGTGTTCTCTGATACCACCTCACCTGTTCCAAAGGGATGAATGTGGTCACTCGCCTCTCATAAAGAGCAGGAGTAACCTGTGAGCAAACTAGTAAGTGTCTGCAAACACAGATCATCTCCTTAGCTGGCTTCCTGCCAAGCTGCCCACTTCTTTCCCTCCTCTAACAGGAGACACCTCAATGGGCTACAAATGCAATACATGAAAGAAGAATGCAGTACAATAAACATATTTTCTGTAAAATTCTCAAGATGAAGGACTACCTACATTCTTGTGTCTTAGTAAGTTTAGACCCTCCTGGTTTACACTGTGGTGTCATTTCAATCACACAGCAGTGCAGCCTCCCAATAAAGGCATTCAGTGGGAAGTGTAGGAAAAGTAATTGTGCTTCCATGTACAGTGACAACAACCACTGCTAAGGGAACTGCCCTGGGCATGACAGGCACCACCACAACTGCAGAGAAGGGAGGAGTCAGAATAGTGAGGATTTTATCTGTTTCTGTAGTGTACATTCAGAGGAAGCTGCACCAGTTTTTGTGACCTCACAATAAAGACAGGCAACTTTTCAAATTTTTTTTCTGTTTTTCACAAAGTTGGCAGAGAAAACAAAAATTAATCTTTTTCCAGAAAACACTGAGAGGGTTACTATGGTCTAAAATCTATTTCAGTATTAAGAAACGGTAATTCAAGAAAACTTCACTAATCGTGATACTAATGGGAGATCCAAATGTGAACACAAGGTCCTACAGCATTTTACTTCAAGGAAACACAGAAATCCCAATGATGCAAGTCGAACTTCCATTTTAACTTTGCTACAGGTATAATTTCATTTTATCTCCTTTAATTTAGAAAGTAAGGAAAACAATTTTTGGAGGTTACTATCATGGATGAGAACATGGGTATTACTGGCCTGACCAGAAGTAAACTAAAAGGCAACCATATCCCAATTAACAAGATTTGGCTTTAATAAATAGCTTCCTCTGAGCTCAAATTACTCCATTAAATCTCCCATAATAAAAAAAGAATATAAAAAACTCGACAGTATTTTTGTTCTGACTCAGTACAGAATTAACTCTTCAGGAGACTCCTCAGTAGTTTATAATTTCATCTTTTCAGGATTCTTCTTTTACCTTTCCAAACAAAACACAGCATATTTGCTCTCAGTTAAAAGCAGAGCTCTTAATGTTTTAGCTGAGCAATTTGGGCTCATTGCTAAGGGCTAAAAAAGCTGGGACCCCAATGTTCCAACTTCCCTTGGAGCAGCTGTAACCTCCCATCAGTAGAAAGCTGTGACTGAGCAGAGACACAGACAGCATCACCACATAGATCAGAGTGGCCTGGCTGGGGTTTGTCTTAAAGACAGAAACATTTCACGTGGCTTCAAGTGTAGTTAGGAGTTAGAGGAGCAGATCACCGGGCTGCTATGCATTTCCACAGACTCACAGAATAGCTGGGGTTGGAAGGGACCTCTGGAGATCATCCAGTCCCATCCAGGGTCACCCAGAGCAGGTGACACAGGAATACATCCAGGTGGATTAGGAATGTTTTGAATTTTGCACATGTTAGCAACTTGAAGAGCATTTGTAAACAGTGCTGATTTTTGCTCTTTGATTAATGAATTGGGAATGAAGCAGATCTCTAGAGGAAATCAATTTAATTCAATATCACAGCAAAACATCCCTGCAAATATTTAGAAAAGAAGTTATTGAAAGCTGCTCAGTTTATTTCTACAGTTTCTGCCTGGAGCCCTCCTTTTATCCTGTTTTCACTGCTCTCAGGACTCAGATGAATCAAGATAAATTAGAACTACTGGATGCTACTTCAGACGTCTTGGGGTGATAGGAATCATATCCAGAATCTGCGTCATTCTTATGACATCTGGTGAGATGTTGCCACCTTCTTACAAGAAAAAGCAGTGATTTCATCTTGAGGCTGCAAGAGAAGAAGTCAGTAGTTTCACAGCACCCTAATACAAATAACCCAATGTAGCGGGTTTGGTTCACCAACCAGTCAGAAACACCAATTTAGTGTAGTGGTTTTGATCACATAAATTTTACTATGTGAGATAAGGATTGGAAGAAATGCAAAGCAGGCCTAAAACTTTAAATAATATAAAGAGGTTTATTACTAACAGAATTAAAAGTAAAAAGAAATAATAAGAAATTAAAGCAAAACCCCCATTCCCTCCAGCACTCTCCCCCTTTTTACCACCTCGCACAAAGGGTAACAATTTTGGTCAGTGTTGCAGTTCTTAAAAGTCTCTTTCTTATGCTTAGGGAAAAGGGTTCCTTCTGCTATGCTGTGGAAATCCTTCTCAACTCTGTAGTCCGCCCAGAAAACCATCTACTGAAGTGAAATATCTCTCCCATGAAAATTCCAGTGTATTCATACTGCAATCATGGGCCATCACATGGGGTTACAAGTCTTTTTTTTAAAGATGAATTATTCCAGCCCAAACACAAAGGTTCTCTGCTTCCAGTCTCTTTTAAACATGAACTATTCCAGCTTAAACACAAAGGCTCTCTGCTACCAAATCTCTAAAAGCTTCTTCACAACTATATAGCCTGGCATAGGCATCTTCTTACATCTTCACAAGCTGCAACATGAATTCTCACAGGCATGGATTTTTCATCTCCCCATACACAAAATGATTTAAAGAGTTCTCCCGCAGCTTGCTAGAAGAGTTTTTAAGTTTCACGAAGACTCAG
Source organism: Eulacestoma nigropectus (assembly GCA_013397775.1). Lineage (NCBI taxonomy): Eukaryota > Metazoa > Chordata > Aves > Passeriformes > Eulacestoma > Eulacestoma nigropectus. The sequence goes on along the minus strand of VZTE01000779.1, from coordinate 26,961 downwards.
AAATCAGAATGAAGATTGCCTTCGAGAAAGACACTCCTTCTCCCCCACTACAAATTGTATCTTTGCACACAAAAAGAGAAATAGGCAGAGATACTAGCTATTATTTATTTTTGAACTTTTGAATATCATGGCATTAAAAATACAATATTATTTCACTCTCATTAAAATTAGGACAATGGTTTTTCTTGCAAGAGAGACTTCCAAATATGTGTGAAAAAAACAGGTAAATTTCTACCACACTTTTTTGTGTCATATGTGAAATACATTTTAGAAGTTTAAGTTTTTGCACTTTGTCCTGTAAAGCCATCAAATTTTCATAGGCCATTAGCTGTCACAAATGAAAACTGTACAAAACTAGAAACAGAGTCTTTTCTTCAACAAATGTGAGTTAAGGCCCTCCTAATCTTTCCAGATCTAGAAAGACTTGCTGAATTTCTAGTTCTCTATAGACAGAAAGCCATTCTGCTGTAAGGGCTGGATGTCTCTGGGTTTCCTTTAGCAGAAGAGCCCGCTCTCCAAAGCCTGGGGACAGGAGGAGTGCAGCTTAGGCTGCATCACTTGTTGAGTTATCCAAAGATCTTGGCAAGGTCTTCAGCAAAGCGAAAAAATAAATAACTAGCACCTCAATGTTACTAAAAAAATCAAAGGGAAGAGCACATAAAATGACTTCCACATGTCTTAACACAACATATCAATCTGCAAAATGCCACACACCTCTTCACACTTCACCCTTACATCATCTCTCTCAAAGTGTATGTTCAATGCTTTCCAAATTTATTTTCTCCCAGCTTTCATTTGTCCTGAATGTAACTAATGGTGTATCCAGCAATTCCACTCACACACCACAAATAAAAAGCTTCTTTCCATGAGAATGTCAGCTTGTGAGACTTCTAGTTTGACTTGAAAAATCTTGCAAAAGCTGTCTCTCTTGTTCAGAAATGTTAACACTAACTTGGATTGTGCTTGTGTCTGCTTTCACACATCACTGAAACATTAAGAGGGAGTAACCTCATTAATTTGACTCAGCTAAGGAAGCACCAGGCACCCCCTCCCTCTTTGTCTCTAGCAATAGCAAGAAAGCTGACGAAAATTTTCACATGGAGAACTCTGACATTGTTGTGGTGTGTTTCAGCAATATTTAACATTTTCTCTCTGAAACGCTAATTACCGTTCTGTGCTGACTAACCACAGACTTGAAAGTTCTCTCACACGGACAGAAAATAACTGTTTCCTTGATTTCCTTTAACACAGAAGCTCCCAGCACTACTTTAAACTGAAAAGGTCACAAGACTGACCTGTGTATTTTTATCTCTCCAAGTCTCATTCTTCTTCCATATTATTTATTCTTTGAGATACGAGCAAAACAGCTCCCAGTTTTGAGGCCAAAAAGCCACTGCCACTTCCAAAACTTCCTTCCAGCACATGGAGGTGAGCACCTGGGGCTGTCCCATTCCTACCTCTGCAGACCATTCCTGGCTCTGCAGACCAACTGCCATGGCCTTGGGAGCAGACAAACCCCTGGCTTGGGAAACTGCCACAGCTCATTTTCTGCTAAGCCACCCCCAAAACTCCTTTGCGTACAGTACGGGTAGCAAATGTGTTGATGTTTCTGTACCAGTCAGGCAGTCTGAACAGCAAGGTGTCACAAAAACACAGCACAAAACATTTCTCTCCCTCCTTTCTGTCCCACAAGTCCTTCCAAGGGCCTCCATGCCAGAAAGGGATTGTCCTGAACAGCCTCTCAGGGCACATAAGATACTCTGAGCTAATTTCATTAGCAAGCTCTGAGCACTGCCAGATATCCCTCAAGGCAAGTTAACCTCCTAGTCACGTGAGGTACCAATAGACAGTATTTTAAAATTATACTTAAAATCAAGCCCTTAAATGCCACAATCCAATTCATTTGGGTACTAAACAGAAGGGATGAAAAAAACCCACCACAACAACAAAACCCCCACTAGCTACATCAAAGTCAGTAATACTGATTTTTTCAATTCCTTGCATTTCATAATCTCCCCTGTCAAGTCTGATTCTCATCCATTTAAAAAAACCTCAAATGACATTTTAAAGGAATGAAGCTGCTCTGCAGCTGCTGTGCCTTCACCTTCCAGATACTGGGGGCAGGTGAGCATCGGGGGCCACGTACCACAGCTGATTTTGAAGGCTTCTACAGTGAGAATCACCACCCAAACAGGAAGCTGAAGAATGCTGGGAGAAAATCAGATTACATCTGGAGCTCTCCAGGAGAGCCTCAGAAGGTAATGACCTCAAAAAGTCTATGGAAAAGAAAGATCTTTTTCCTTATTAATATGATGCAGGACTTGAACAGCCAGACATCTGTCACTTTGATATGTGCATGGTCTCCAGAGCTGTCTAGCTGACAAAACCACATCCATTAAAATACATCCTAAATAAAAAGAGACACAACAGTACATTATTCTTAAGGCTGCTATGTGCCAGACAGATTTGCAATAGGGATTTGATCCAGTCCCAGGCATACCTGTGACTCACCGTTAGAAATCAGAACAATGGGGATCAGGCTACTGTATCATAAGAATTCAGAAAAACATTGGATCTTTTCCCATTCTCCTGCATATATTGTTATCAGAATTTCTTCTGAAGAATGTAATTTAGTTTCCCATTACAGATAATTGGAATGTATTTTGTCTCAATGCAATGTCCAGTCAAATGAAACACTGAAGAGCATGATTAAAAATCAAATCAAAGCATCTAATAGGTTTTCCTGTCACTGCTCATGGACATACTCTGCATTCACTCTTTTCTAATTCACTGTCTTGAAAATAGCTCAGGCAATGCTAATTCATAGTTGTTATTGGGTACAGCATGCCAGTGACAGAAGTAACAATGAAAGTTATTTATTAATAAAAATTACAAAAAATTATTTGAATTACTATGTCACCACCCCATACAGTGCTTTTCCAAAGCAGCACGTCTCCCAGAAAATACATAAGCACAGCTCAAATGTTATTTAAGCCATTCCAGTGAGATTGTATCTCGCTTTATTTATCCAAAGCACACTTCTTCCCTCCCCATGAGCTTTTTCCCTGCAAGATCGCATTTCAATCTTCTGTCTAAAAAGGTGCTCGCTCCAAGGATAAAGACATGCAATTCCTCATCTCCACAGACACAGGCCAGGGAACTAATTCCCATAGTTTAACTTTGATTCCACATATGGTTTGGCCATAAGGTATTCTTACCTAGTTTATTCCACCAGTCGTGGAACATTTGCAGTATCAGACTGCCTTCTGGGTCTGTCTTTTATTAAAAATCCACTGAGGCATATGAAACATTCATGTGTACAGCATATGCTAAACCAGGGCAACATGAGAAGAGGCAACGCTGACAACTTTAAAAAATAAAGGAAAACGTGAAAAACAAATCACATGCTACCAATTACTCCTTTCATTTTTCTTCTTAAAGAGAAAACTGTCGGTGATTGGAACACAGACTTCACCAGGTCCGATGAAGACTGTCCAGCCCTTATGTCCTCTGTGGCTCACCTACAGCTCCAGTCCCTGATGCAGGGCACCATTCGTAGCGACTGAGACACGGACCCAGACTGGCAGGGGATCTAAATCATTTATTCAAAGAAATGAGCTGGTTTTATACCCTTCTTCAAGGCACAGTATTTCCTTACGTGGCAATACTCACTACGTGACCTATCCCATGCTGCCACATCAGCAACACTTTCTGAATGTCCTTCTAGGGGTTTTCACATGCTGTTCACCCGTCTGTCAGCTTCCAGCAGCTCGTCTCCATAGGGCTCTGCCGTGTGACACCTCCTCCCCCCAGGGTCCGGCGGAGACAAGCCTCTCTGTGCCACCATGTGCTCCTTTGTGCTGCCATGTGCTTCTTTCTCCCACAGCCTGTAACTCAACTCCATCCCATCTCTTCCCACAGAAAACATTACTTACCAGCAACATAGTTTTGGTTTTAATTATGGTCAAAACAGACTCAATCCCAAGTACAGCATTTCATTCACTGACACAGGAGATTTCTCTAGGAGAGCTACAGGAAGCAGTTCCAAGGCTCAGGGCACACCTGGAGGTTCAGATAAAAGAAATGAAAGGGAATTATGTGAGATATTCCTGCTCCCAATACTGGTTACTATGGGTGTGCCTGAGTGCTGTTTATTTTACAGCCACCCTGCTCCACTCTGCAGCTGTAGCCCTGTCGCTTACTTCCAGCAGGTAAAGGAACATGAAGATTAGGCAAAAGACAGTGAACCTGAGGATCATCATCTCCTGGAACATTTCACGAGCCCTACAGACTCTCAGTCCTTCTATATTTCTTATTTTGAGATCATTCCCTCATCACCTTAAGAGAAAGTATGCCCTCTACACACCTACTAAATACCATTAAAGCAATAATAGCTTGATCACTAAATGATAGCCATCCTTTTGTGACAAGCTCTGTTAAACCCTGTCTGCACTGACCCAATGAGCCTCTGAACCCATCACCTCAATACACAGCATAGACCTGCACAAACCTGTGTCCTGAAGTAGTGCAGGAAATGTTTCATCACCAAGACAGCCAAAACTTTGCGACAGTCCCATTATTTTTCCACAGCAGACTCAGAGAGCCCTTGAGTTAGTTTTCTTAATGGCTTGGATTGCTACAAACCCTCTTCTCCAGAGCAGGAATGTAATGTCCAAACACCACGCCTACGCATTTAAAATTCTTTAATCTATAAAGCAGTAAGCTAAATTAAAGCACTATTTTTATTGGACACGAGGTCATTATCAAGATCTGATAACTGACTGACTTACAGTATACCTCCATTTCTCAGCCTTGCCATGTTTTGCAATACCTGATGACTTCTTTCTGAAGTTCTGAAGAAAAAGCACTTTTACTGTGATTGAAGGAAGAAATTTGGTAATGCTGAAATCTTCTTCCTGTGACTGACTTGAGTGTGGGTATGCAAAAGAGAACCACACACTTTCAAGTTCTAGAGCAATGTTAAATGGCAATTAACAAGTCAGTATTAAGAGGTGATGTCCATCATGCTGGAAATATGAACAACTCTTATTTTAATTAAAAAAATTGTTTATTACAAGAAATATAATTTAGAAAAACAACAGCATCTGAATTCTTAATTTAAAACAATATAAAACCCCCGGGAGCGCAGGATCGGAGACTCTTGGTGCCAAACTGGCTATGTGCCCACGGCAGAAATCTTCAGCGCTGGATTTACCTCAGCTAATCTGAGGCAAAATTCGCTTAAAATAAAAAAAGGTCTCTGAACAGAGATAGGCCTAAGGCCCCTCCCCCCCTTTTACCCAGCGCTGGAGCAGCTGCAGGGAGATGTTCACCAGCTTGGCCTCATGGAGGAGAGAGAGAGAGAAGGGCTCTGGGATCCTACTTTTATACCCTCTTGGCTCTTCCCAGAACCCCCCACTGTCCTGCCCCACGGCACAAGATGATTGGTGAATTTCAAGGTACATCACAAGTTCCTTTCACCAATGGATCATTTGCTGGGGAGGGACATTGGTTCACAGAGAAGAGGTATTTAACAATTTAACTATCTTAACAACTTTAATAACTATTAACTTGGTTATAAGATGATTTTTATATGCAAAAGCCAATTACCTAATTTCATATATGACACATCACCACTCTAATTAGGTTAGAAATAACATAACATATTTTCCCCCTTCTGTAAAAAAAACTCAAGTGAGCTTCTTCACAACTGTTTTTTTTTTCCAGAAACAGTGGTAAAGCAAGATTTTCTTGTCAGTAGCACTCATAATAACTTTCCTACAATAGAATAAACTATAAACAAATAATTTTGGTAATTGCCAAAATTTTTTTTATTAACACTTCCACGGAGCAGCAAGGAAACACATAATGCTGATGTCAGTGGAGTTAAGAGATAAAAATACAGTGCTGAAGAATAACTTCTACAAAATGTACAACTGAGGAAATATTGATATTTGGAATTCACAGTTATTTAGTGTTTTCCAAAACAAAGCATTCAATAAACCACTGTGTAGTATAAACACTGCATTCAAAGGTAGAATGTACTTAAAGTTAGGTCTCAGATTGGCCAGACCCTGGGGTAGAGGGGAGAATAACTGACAACATCCCCTCCAAACAGGAAGACCAAGAGTTTGTACAAGCTCTTGTGACTGAATCCCTGTTGTTGCTACTGGTGTTTATAAAGCTCCTAGAAATAAGATGAAGATGAGAAGCCAAATTAAAGCCAGTAAACACACCCCGCCTGGAAAAGGAAGGGACTGCCCCTCACCCCGCCCCCAACTCTCTCTGGAAATCCCAGCCTGGCTCTCACTTTTTGTGATACTCCCAGANGGGGGGGGTGGAGTGGACAGCAGCCATCCTGGAACAAAACAAAACAGAACAAAACCCCCCAAAATTATATGGGATAATAAAACATCCTCAAGACATGGTTCCACACAGACAAAATGTTCCCCATAAATGGCCCAGCCAGAGGTTAACAGAGAAATCCCTCATCATCACATCAGCAATAGGGAGGAATTACTGTTCGCCAGCACCTAATGGTCCTAAGCTGTGGTGACATACAGGGAGTGAGTGCCTAACCCCAGGTGTCAAGGGACATCTAGACCCCTTTTCCCTTAAGCTTTTAAAACTACCTGCAAGGAATGACACATCTTCTCCTCCAGAAGTCCCAAAAGAGAGCAGTATCTCTATTCTTTCTTGCCAACATCGAAAGGAGTTGAAAACTCATTGAACTGGTGTATTTAACTATAATTTTATGGCCTGTTTGCTGTCCTCCGTATTTCAATACTTTTTACACACAAGAAATTCACTCAATGTTAATGCTATGAAATCTAGTTGTCATAAATAAACGGCAACTCTTGGTCTTTTAATTAAAAATAAAACTAATTTATTAAAGAAAACAAATTGGAAAATAACCAAGGAAAATTCAAAACCGGGATCACAGCGATCAGAGACACTTGCAGCCGCACTGGCTATCAGCTCAGGGCAGAGATCTGTAGCGCTGGGTTTTGCTTTAGTTAATCCAAAGCAAAAAGTCCTAATTAAGTCTCTCTATAGAGATGCAGGCCTGAGGACCCCAGCACCAGTCTTCAACAACACCTAACTCAAGGCAAAAAGCGCTCCTTCAGCTCGCGCACACAGTTTTATACCCCTGTGGCCCCTCCCCTGACCGCCCACTGTCCAGCCCCCAGGACACAAAGTGATTGGTGGGTTGGGAAACGAGGTAATGTCTTCTAGCCAGTGGCTCGCTGTCGTCTAGGGGAAACAGTTTTGGATGATGTCATCGGTTTCATAGGCGGGAAAAGTCCTCATTAAAATTCCACGTTGCCATGGAGCTCAGTGACAGGATAACGGCCAGGTGCTAAAATTAGCCTTCGGTCCACTTATGAGGGTCTGCTTTCTCTGGGGAAAATTTAACTTGGACATGAGTTAAAAGGATTTTTCACAGCTTTAAAATGTCACTTGAAATAGTAAACATAACTGGAACCTTAAGGAAAGAACTTCTTAACTTGGAGAATTATTCAACAATTCACACTTAATTAATAACTTTAACACTCTCAATTTGATCACTGGACAATTAAACATGCAAAAGCCAATTTCATGCTTTCATGCATGACATAGTCTTGATTTCATAATCTGTCTTAGCATGATTTGCTAAAATAGACACCCTGAAACTACACATAGAGGACCCCTGCTACTGAGGGACATCTCTGTCTCCATGTTAGGGATCAACATCCCCACTCTGCCAACAGACTCTTGGCTGTTCAGACTTTATTTGCCATACTGGTCACACAGCCTGAACCCTCTTGTCCTTACTGTGTTGTTTCAGCAGAGGGTAATATCCTGTTCAGCAGGATACATACATCTTCCTCAAATAAGATAAAATATCCTAGGAATTTTCTTGCACTTACATACACCATCCATTGATTTTCATGTAACAAGTTGGCTGCATAGGACATTCTGATTTACTTATTGCACTCAGGCTTTTGGCTTTTTGGTGGATAGCCAGGGATTTGCAGAACAACGGGGAAATTGAGTCCTCTACTATTCTGCTAGTCACATAAGACAGACTGTTGAGTATCATTTAAACACAAAGAATGCCAAGAAAAAACTTTGTAACAAGCATTTTATTCATTGTACATACACACACACACAACGCAAATATAAAAAAAATTTACATGGACAAATAAGCAAATAAGTGATGAGCATCAAGATGATGCTTAATGAGCATCAGACCATCATTTCTTAAACTGGACATAAGATTATTTGAAAGCCAAGAAAAACATAACCAAAAACCTAATTAACTTGGAAATTGGTTTATGCATGACACCAGATATTCAATGTGACATTTCAAGCACCGAATGGAACACAGTTCTTTTAGACTGGGTGGCTACTGTAAGTTCAAATAACTCTTTGACCTAGAATTTATAGCAATGACTAGCTGAGTAAATTCTTCTGTCTTAGCCTCATGACTTCTAAGATATTTAATGGGGTCTTTTCCTTCGAGTCTTGATGCTGTAGCTTCCCTGCTTGATAGACTGGAGTGAGAACCCAAAGAGCAAAATATGGTTTATGTCATTAACACTCAAGCTATTCCACAGCACTTTGGAAAATAATGAATTAGCTGCCAGTGCTGCAGTGAAGGTAGGTAACTCTAAAAGTGAGTATGTGCCCAGCAGAAGCTCTCAAATACTACACCAGTATAAACAAACAGAACAAAACATTACTTTGTATTTCTGGCATTTGGGCTGGGTGACATCTAGTCAGCATGCTGTATTTTTGACAAATCTCTCTCAATTGCACTGTCAATATTATGATTTCTGCTTTTTTCTCTGCCTATTTGCATTATTCAGTCATGTCTATGCAGTTACCCTCATGTGTTAGTCATCTCGGCTGTCCCTCATTACTGTTCCCCAAGACACAAGGCATCTTGATTATTTCTCTAGTTTTTACCAGAATGCATCCATTACTTCTGACTGGATCTGCCCCTAGTGTTTTCCTCAGTGCTTCACAGTAGATGGTTTTGCATTTGTTCTCTAAATGACCTTGGCCTTTGAAAGCACTTTGCAAATCTAGCATTGATGGTACCTGTTCCCTTAGATTTGATCAGTTTAGTCTGGTGGGGCTCAGAGTGCAAACCTTTCATTTCAAGCCTATTAATCAACATTCAGGACAGTTTACTCTTCTTATACAATGACCCTTAATACTTTCCTAGACACTGCTCTTCGTATTACCTCCTTTCCCTATGATTTTTTTGAGTCTCTACTTTCTTCTGTAGCTTTGTTGTACACTTCAGCATTTCAGCATTAACTAGCATGTTTATATTTTCCCTCTGTGCAAGCCTCCATCACTCCACTCCGATAAAAGCCTGGTTTTTTTTTTCGATTTCAGTCAAGCTCTGAAGACACCTCAGTTCCACTGCACTGAATAAGTGAGTTTTTTGCATGAGTTTTGTATTTTGGTTTTGTTTTGTTTTCTAAACCAACTCCCTAAATTTTCTCTTTATTTTTGTGGTCAAGGGTTACAGGCCTCTTTCAATTCCAGAGCAAATAGCTTTAACTGATGGTTTTCTCAAGCACCTACAGAATGTAATGCTGTTTACCTTTTATTCAATTTTTTTGTTGCTTCCTGTAGTGTTTGAACCACTCTTATAAGGATGAATTATCTCTTCTTCCAGCTGTCATGAATTATTTATTCTAATGTCATACACACTTGGTTCTATCTTCTGTTTTATCTTGGCCACAGTAATTTTACTTATCCAATGGAAAGTTGTGCCTTTGCATATGCTTCTTGTTTCCTTTTGTACAAGGCAACTACAGGCTCACTAATTCTGCACTGGCAGTTCTTCACCATTCCTTCCAAATTTATTCTGCTGTGTTCTATTCACCCATCACCTTGACTGCTCTGGGTTTGATACTTCTGAAGGCAGCAGTAAACCAGTGGTGCAGCACTCTTCAGCCAGCTGTGGAAGGGCAAAAGCAGCATTTCCCTAAGCCCTGACAATGACTCCTGCGCCAGAACAGGGCAGCTGCTGGGTAATATCCATATTTAAGGGAATAATAATGACTATAATAACAAGAACGACCATCACTGGCCTTCTCTGATACCCTGTCTCAGGCTAAGGACCAAAGAGCTGTGGGACTGAGCTGTGCCAAAAGGAAAAGATCCTCATTTCCACCTGGAGTCATGGGCGTTATGGCCCAGGCAGAGTACAGAACAAATCCACAAACTATTCACCTTTCTGCAGAGCACCTACACACGTAATACAAGAGCTACTACAAGCCCACGTGAAGCACATTTTCATCACATTATGACATCATCCTTGTAACATCTCTACTTCCATAAAGAAGAGTTAAACTTTATTGTTCAAGGGTAAAGTAACTGCTAGTCTAACGTTTGCAGTAAGATATATTAGCTAGGTCTTTTTTATGTTTCCTGATCTTACTAAGTTTTATTACCAGACCATGACAAAGTCTGCAAACCAGTAATTTTGGTGATCTACAATAAGTAATGAAATGTCAAGAAAATCATGTTAAAACAATATTAAAAGGGAGAGTCATTCTTAACTGCAGAGCATCGGAAGCTGCAAGTAAAACTCCCATTAGCAGTAAGTACAGAAGATTGAAAAAAAAAATTCCTACATATTTGCCAAAATAGATTCAGTGAGATTCAGTGAGGACCATAGGACTCCAAGTTATTTTTTCCTCTTTACTTTTCTGAGCTTACCTGCTGGTTCTTGCTTTACATATTCTAATGCCATGAACAAATATTTTATTTTAAATTTCACATGCCATGTTTATAAGCCTGTGTACACTTTAAATTGCAGTGTTTCTTAGTTGGCAGAGGAGTATTTAGGGATGTGTCCTGTGCCAGATCATTAAGAAGACTGCTTTACCAGGCTGAGTGGTGAATAGTTTTAGAAGCTGAACAGAATTTCCTCAACTGAAGAAAACCTGAGGTGCACAGAGATTTCACTGCTTTAAACACAATAAGATGAAACCACCAGGTCCAGGCAGGGGGGTGAAAGGTGAAATGTCTGTGTCCTTCCAGGTGGGAAGGACTGATCCAGGGGCTCTTCCACTGTCTCACAATGATTCATAGGGTCCTTAATTGCAATTCAGGACTTGTCATAGCATTTCCATGGAAAGTCCTGAGCACAGCAGTGTTGGGGTGAGCAGCATCCGCCTGTTCATTCCCAGAGAAAGGAGGGGCCTGGGAGCGCCTGTGTGTCTCCCCATGCTGGGCTGCCCTAGGGGTGACCCCACAGGGGCCTTGGAAAGGGCCGGGCACAGCCAGGCACAGAACCAGCAACGGAATCCAGGGATGTTCATTCACTTGAAGACAATAAATCCCCTTTGCTCTCCTTGCTTTGAAATTATAGTTTTGACATCACATGAAATAAGAAAAAATTGGGATATCTAAGTGCCTCATTCCAAGAAGTTTCCCAATTCCTTCATTCTCCTCAGTCAATTTTGAAAACATCATTTAGCAGCAGACTGAAACAATGATTTTCCAGCATGCCTCTGCTTTCCTTTCTTTTAATGTACAGCCACATTTACCACATATATTCAGCTTCCCTTCATAAAGCGTGAACTTCACCTCTGCTGGAAGCCAGAGCAGCTACACAAACTAAATTCCAATTTTAAGTGAGACTGCTGAGGCTTTGGCTCCAAGCTCTCCTCCCAAAGACCAGCAACTTTCCTACTAAATGAATTTCCTGATAAATTCCCCATCAGCAACAATCATTTCAGATCTGACTCCTGAGAAGGATTTTTACTGACAACAGAAGAGGACAAAAAAAGTCCCTTAAGCATCATAACAAGCCATCTGTCACTGTTCGCTATCTCAGACAATTAGTTATCATGTAACACTCACTCTCATTTTCAGCATTTCTCCTACTGAAATATTCTGACAGTTCTTCCATTTTATTCATGGGCAAACAAGGTTAATATTTTTTGAAGACAAAAACTAACACTGTTTAATTTTCTATATATTCATTGACGCATGTCTTTCAGTCTAATACCTAGGGCTTGTGTAATACTTAGAGCCCAAAATCCCCTGATTAGCTGAAATGTCCTGAGGCCTCAGAATGAATAATGTGAGAAATGAGTTTTGTTTTGTTTTCAAACTACTTTTTAAAAATTCCAAGGATGGATTTAATTAAAATGCAAAGTCTTTTCCAAAATTCCTCCTAGTCCTTATTGCCAACCCACCTCATGCATATCAATTCTTGAAAAATTACCTCCCCTTTATAGTAACATTTCAGGAAAAAATACTTTCTAAATTAATTAGTAAGGGTGGCACACAGTCAAATTTCTGGAAATTAATTTTATTATCTACAAACCTAAATTTTCAGATTTTCCTCTGAGTTTGCCAGCTTTGTCTGTACCCATGCACAAACAAAGCCATAGTTACGAAAGCCACCAAAGCCTGCACAAACACAGCCCAAGTTTACCAATGTTACATTTTTTATGCAATCACATGCAATTTTCTCAAAATCAGTAGAAATCCTCCTTTATGGACAATATGGAGCAGTGCTTGAGTATGTTCCTACCTAGGAGTCCAGGAATCAGGTATTCTTTGTACTACCTAACACGCTTTAATAAATGTAAACATTCCTCATACAATCCACTCCACAATTAGAGCACAACAGATACGGCTGAAATGGAAATAACAGGGCTTGTGCCATTAGCAAACTTCAATAATCACTTTTGCTCTCAGGTAAATCACATCCCTTTGGTTACCCCCAAGTTCTTTGCAGTTGTGCAATTTTCCTCACGAAAACTGATGCATAAAACCCCAACTCTGTGAAAGCAGAGCAAGGCCGGGGGAAGCCCTCAGCACTACTGCCCCAAGTGTTAGCGTGGAAACACATAATCACGGAATGATTTTATGCAGGTGCTTTTATTTGAAGAGCTCTGGGAATCAGCGGTACAGACCCAAATCTGACTCCGACATGGATTCGAGATGGATACATTTTATACCCTCTCCTTACATAACTGTTGCCTAATCATATGTTAATCATTGACTTACTATTGTTCTATTGATTTCACCCAAGCATGAGTTACTAGACAACCATCGCATTTAACTTGATCATCTACCATACAGGGGGGATACACAGGTGCAGGTTCACATGCTTTAGCAAAGACAATGCCCACTCCCGTTCCCGAGGCCTACTTTAGCTACCACGATTTTAGAAACATTTTAACCCTATGCTATCACAAGTAACACAATTAAGATCCCTTCCTCTCCTGACATCAGCTCCACTGTGCCCTATAGCAAGTGTGCTCTGCCCTGCAGTGTGTTCTAACAACTCCAACAATGCAAAGCTGCCAGTGGTGGGCTGAGAGGGGCATCTTGTGCTGGCTTTTTGTGTTGGATTATGCTAAAACCCATCAGGCTCATCAACCTGAAATCCACATCCTGATAGTGAGCCAAAGACTGTTGCCTTTCAGCCTCCAAGTTTACCCTCAGCCACAGATACCGGCTCAGAGGGCCCAAGAGCCTGCCACGAGATACTTGGCTCAGGGGCGAGCTGTGGATGACTCACACTGAGGTGGAGCCGCTCCAGGTGAGATGCTTGCAAAGGCACGCTGGAACAAAGGCAAAGGAGGCAAAGGGTTGCAGGAGGGGGGTCTCTCCGTTTTCTCCTTTATTGAGGGAACAGGTGAAGGGCTCTGGGAGGGAGAGTTTTGAGGGGAGAACTCCAAGGATCTGAAAGGTGTGCAGGGGGTTTTAAGAGAAGCGAGAAAGGGCGGGGGAAAGGGATGCAGCCAATAGGTGAGAGACAAGGGGGAGGGTACAGGGTTCCAGGGTCCAATAAAATTAACCGAAGGGAGGGTACAACAACCAGCAACCAATGAAACATCGAATAAGGAAGAACTTTCGAGAAGGTGGGGCAGGTCCTAGACCGGGGTGCCGCCCTCGGGATCCTCCTCCCAGGAGGAGCTTTCCACCTCTGAGGTGGAGTCTGCCTGACTGGCAGCAGCAATAATTGGCAAAGGACCTCCCACAAAAGACTAGGTAGATAAGCTGCTAAACTCATCTGAAGTCAACCCCTTTACATTATAAAAGTCCAGCCCACTTTTCATAAGGTAGGTTCTTTTAGCATCTTCCAAAATGATGGGTTTTGGGGGTTTTGGGTCGCCCCCCCAAGGCTACCCCTCAAGGCTGAGTGAAACAGATTTGAGCATTGGTCTGGATGAGTTACATCAATCTCTGAAAATTGTTTCTTTTTGCTAGTTTTAATATAATTGCTTTAATATTGCTTTGCTATAGCGCACTACCCGATCTTATTCCATAATAATAGTTTTAGCTTTTATACTGTGTATTAAATGATTCTGATTGAGTTCTTTTTGTCTAATCATTTATCATAATAAGTAATTAATTTTTATATAAATAGATCTGATTTGCCATCATTAATCCTGCAGGACAAAGTGACTTAAACCATTGACCAAGTCTGGGTCTAGGACTGGATCCAGCTGCCCCCAGGCTCCTCTTGGAGGAGGAGTTTAGAAAGCCAGGGGTCCTCCTGACTGTAGTGAAAAAGCCTGAGGCAGCGGCAGAAAGCAGTGGGGCTGGGCAGTAGCAGCTGGGCTTCTCCGCAGCAGCTGGTACACACAGATGGCGAGACGCACCCTCTGGGAAGAGGGAGGGGGTCAGGTTACCGGGTTTTTCCTGTGAGGCGCCCAAGTAGATGGTGAGGATCCTTTCCAGTCAGATTGGGTGTTAATAAGGTCTCAGTTCAAACATCTGCTCTTACGAGTTAAGGGCTCACCCATGGTAGGAGAACCAGTACAGGTGAGAAAGGGATGATCAACAGTTAACCNGGCTCCTCTTGGAGGAGGAGTTTAGAAAGCCAGGGGTCCTCCTGACTGTAGTGAAAAAGCCTGAGGCAGCGGCAGAAAGCAGTGGGGCTGGGCAGTAGCAGCTGGGCTTCTCCGCAGCAGCTGGTACACACAGATGGCGAGACGCACCCTCTGGGAAGAGGGAGGGGGTCAGGTTACCGGGTTTTTCCTGTGAGGCGCCCAAGTAGATGGTGAGGATCCTTTCCAGTCAGATTGGGTGTTAATAAGGTCTCAGTTCAAACATCTGCTCTTACGAGTTAAGGGCTCACCCATGGTAGGAGAACCAGTACAGGTGAGAAAGGGATGATCAACAGTTAACCCATGTAAGCACAGTTAACTATTAGAGAGACAGCAAATGTTAATCACAAGCCTAAGAAGCAGGATTCGCCTTAATCTTGTCAAGATAAGAGAAACGGGATTTTGTTGAAACCAGCACAAAAACTGCCAAATCATCTGACAAAGGAATGCGCATGCTCCAGAAAGAAAGGTGAAAAGTGCATTGTGAGGTAGACTACTAGCCTTCATCAGAAAAACCCCTGAGGAAGAAGAGGAGCCTTCCTCAGTGCGACTACCAGGATACACAGTGCATGTGTGGCACATATGCTAATGACATTAATGACTTCCGAGAAGTAATTTGTATAACCACTCCTATCCCAAGGAATGTGATGAATATTCATAAATTTTACCCATAATACTAGACTGTATGGAGTGCTGGGTGTGTGTGTTTGGAGGAATGATCCCCCACGCACCCAGCGCCGAATAAAGCAAATACCCGCTTCTCTGTCTCTGAAGTGTCCCTTGGCCCGGTTTGGGGCGATTCACAGGGCTGGGCTCCAGAGTGGCAGTGGATTCTTCCCGCGGTAAGCAACAGTTCGACTTTCCCCCTCCGACGCCGAGAGCGAGAGAGAGCTAGGGGCTAAGCCCAGCGCCTCACCCCCCAGCCAAAATCTCACGGTATCTGCCCTTCCCAAGAGAAAGCCCCAGGTTAAAGAGTAGCTAGCCGTGCCCTTCCCCGACCTTGGCCATTTCTTTTGTCTCTTAAGTGTCGGTAGTTATCGTCTCTAAGCAACAAATGGGAGAAAATTCCCTAAGGAAAAGAAAAAAAAAAGGAAAAATCCTAACCTCCAATGGAAGTGTACTATGGATGCTGAAGGCTCGGTCGCTGAGAGTTTTCCAGCTTTCTGCGAGCATCCATGTGAAAGTCCTTGCTTTCACACAGATGCTGGCCGAAAACAGTTAGAGGTTTTTGTAAACCAATCCCTTTATCTTGCAGGTGCAAGATGTTACACAGTATTGTTGTTACTGACTGAAGAAATATTTTGAAATGGGTGTTGTAGAGTTCAGCCAATCATTCTGAGAGGAGGATGGTCAAGGACCAATAACCTTATGCCATTCAAGTGAACTAAGATATATAAACGAGTCTGTAAACTCGTTTAACTGAAAACTATTATTTCTCTTTGTTAGGATTAGCTGGAAAACCAAACTCAACTTGTGTCAGTTCCCAAACAGGAAAAGGAAAGGCACAAATCAGAAACTTTTATGTTTTATGACCTTATAATCCCCTCTACTGTCTGTCCCACGTCACAAAGACCACTTTGGTTTTGGAGGGTTTTTTTGCAAGAAGCCAAATACAACTTAAACTGAAGTTTTAGGTCCTTTAAAAGAGTCTTCACTTAGCTGCTTCCGGTACCACAAAATCTTTAGCAACCCAATGTAACTGCTACGCAAGTTAATGAATTTCAGTTTACACCTTTTCTCCATCTTTAATTAGACCACTTCAGTTTCAAGCTAACCTATTTTTTTTATCTTTTATCCAGCTCAGTGAGAAATCCTTGGGCTATTGACTATCTTTTCCTTTTTTTATAGTCATTTGAAAGAGAAGACTTAGAAATAAAAAACTAAAGAACATTTCCTACTTTAAGGCACATACAGGCTATATTTCATAAGTAAGGCTGTTCTGTAGCCCTGTTGGATATTCCTATGTATTTTTTTTAAATATGACAACCAGAATAAGGAACAAAATAAGGTTTTTCTCCATACAAAATTCAGCATACTAAAGAGGAATTAAATAAAGACGTGAACATGACAGACACTGCATCCCACTGCAATTGCTTAAATGAAGAAGGGGGGTGTCAGTCACTTTAATCTTAGAGCATCTTTCCTACATATCTGAATTCACATCGACTTTCCTGATCATTTCCTACAGAAACAAATTCCCATTACAAGTCAGACAATGCCACTAATGTCATTTAAATCCACAAAATATTTATGCCTTAAAAAAAGCAAATTTCCGTCTTATTTGAATGCAGCAGTGTTATCACCATCATGGAAGTCTGTGGCAAAAAGCAGCACTGGGCTTGCCAGGGAGGAAGAGTCATCATATCTGCTACTCAGTCCCAAGGCAGAGCTTCATCGGTACCCCCAGCATGCAAACATCCTCAATCACCAAAGAACAGCAGCAGCACTTCAATCTACTGCCTCTCAAAGCCAAGGTGATAAATCAAGGATGCTTCAACAAGATGGGGAAATGTGGAAAAAAAGAGTCTGTCATCTCTGAGGAAAACTTTGAAAACAAACTTTAGATGAAATGGATATAATTTATACATACAAAAGCAGAAATAAAGCAGAAAAAACCAGACCTCTCCTGCTATTTTCTATTAACTCGGACCATTATGTTTTACTTGTTCTCTGTTGGGTTAACCAGCACAAAAGTTAACTACAGCTTCTGGAATTGGTAGTTTGAGCTGGAGAGAAAACATCCTCAATTTTGAAATCAGAAGGTCAAACCAGCAAGGAAAGTAAATGGGCATGAAGAAACCAACATAGACCACTTAGGAAGCACCTGTAAATCCTCCTCAGTATAATCACATATTCTCCGCTCAGTCAATTAATCAAACTCATCTCTGCCATCCTTCATTCCTCTGCACTTTTTTCGTGTAGTATATTTTGATAGGAGGAGTTCTCACCTTTCCATGTTGCAAGAGAATTCCACACTCACAAAGTAGTGGGAGGGGGGCTGAGGAGAAAAAAAGGAAAAATACTGGGAATGAAAGGTCATCTTCAGGAACCAGACAGGCTGGAACTAGCATGAATCAAACCACTTTGAAAGAGCAGCAGGCTTGGGCTGCAGTTCTTGCTGGTCCACGACAGGAGCTATAGAGAAGACATTTCAAGGGCTGCTCTCAAACAGGCTGACCCTTGGTGGGTCATACAGCAACTGGCAGGTGCCATCTCACTGAGCCAGAGCAAAGGGGACAAACTTAGGAAGGAGCAGAACTGTGCAAGCTTCTTTACTGAAAAAAATGAATTTAAAAGGAGTTAAGTACTCATTCTTTGCAATGTGAATTTGCAGCCAAAACAATAAACAATGGAAAGAAGGATAGCAAGTTGTAAAATAAAAAGCTATTTTTTTTACTATTGACAAAAAGCAAGTTTTGTTGGACTGCCATACACAGTAGATCACTTAAAACTCACTGACCTTCTTTAAAAGGCTTAAGGCGTTCAATACATTCTCTTCATGCTGCAAGCAAGTTTATAAGCTTCTGTGTAACAATGAGTGTGTAGCTTGGTTAGAAAAGCACAGCTGTTGGAGAAAAGAACAGAACATGTCTGAACTGAAGCAATGGAACTCTAAAAATACCCATCCATTTCTCACTCTTGTTTCACTGGAAAAACTCTCCAAGCTGAATGCTACTTGTGCCATTTTAATTTTCGTACTTATGCATTAAAAAAAAAAAAACAAACAAAAAAACCCAAAAAAACCCCCCAAAAAAACCAATAAAATAAACCCAACCAAAAAAACCCCATCTAACAAGGGAAAAAAACCCACCAAAAAACTCAGCGCACCCTCTCCCTCACACATAGACAGTGCTTGTGGCTTTTGTTCTTATTTGTCAGGAAGGCTGTTCTTCATGTTTACAAAGAATTTACGAAGTGCCCATTTGTAGATAACACAACAGTGATACAACTGGCAGATCATCTGACAGGATAAAGAAAGATCTTTCTTTGTATCCAACTGCACTAAGATGTGGTGTAGTAAAGCAACACTGATCTTGTTTCCACTCCATTTATCTTAGGTAGTTTGTAATTTGTACAGGCTTCTGAAGCTCCTTTAATGATAGGAGGAACTCAGCACGCAACACAGGAAAACCTGAACAACATAGCTGAGACTTGAGTGAAAACAGAGGAAACCCTGCCACAGAACATCTGCTGCTTTTTTCAAATATTTTCAGTAAAAAAGCTCAAGTTTTCTGGTCTGGAATTTAGATAGCTTTTTATCTCTGTGCTTTCTAAAAAAATGCTCTTCAAGAGATGGTTTGTGAACATGATCATGCACAACAGTGAGCTGTTCCTGGGGGTCAATTACCACGGAAGAATTGGGTTTATCCTGTGCCTGCATTTTATCAGCTTAGAAATCCTTTAATAGAGCACCAGTTCCCAAGACATAGAGCTGCCTGCCTCACATCATATGCAAGATGCTGACAACTTCTCCACACCATAGGTTCAGTTCAGCAAAACATGGCAAAGATCTAATAACTAAAGCTTAAGCAAACTGAAAAACACTCACAAAAGCTCAGAGCCTTCAGAGAACAGAGCCATCAATCACTTCATTGTATTAATGTTTTGCAGACAAGATAATTTTCCAGGATTTTTAAGACTCTAACATGCAACGGATTCTTTGGTCTCCCAGAAGGGCTACAAAGTCAAGTTAAGGAAACTTAGATGAATCACAAATAAGTCATACAAACTGATGCTCACAAAACACTAACAAATACAAGTTATTCCCCTTTCATCATGGTTCTAGTCACTAAACCAACATGAGTTTAGAACTTAGTAAGAAGCCATGATTCATACAGCTGCTGCCCCTCTGCAGTATGGACCAGAGAAGCATGGATTCAGAAAATAAATTGCACAGCTGACACTGAAGCCTGTGGCAAATACCCTTTAGCTTCTGAGGGGCTGTGGTGACACCCTTACAATGTTTCTTTCCAGAGGACTGGGAAACTCAGGAGTGGGAACTTCAGCTGCAGCTCTGCCACACAAGAGTTGATCTTATCCAGACCTTCAGAAAGTTTCATTAAAGTCTGCAAAAAAAATTTGGTTGTTGAAGCTTTCAAAATGTCAGGAGCAATGTCTGTACATGTATTTATTTAATTTCAGGTGGCTGGGATTATAGCATCATGTAGCATTTGTCAGAATGAATTATTCAGTCAAGCTGTACATTTGCATTGAAGTTTTCTACCCTAATAATATATTGCAGGAAGCTTTGTGTATTTAAAAAGAGACTCCATCTTTTAAAAATGCAAAACACCCACTCCACCCTTCCCCCCCTAAAAAAGAACGGTCCTGCACCTGCCTTTCATGAAATTAGTATCTGTACAGTTTTCTGCATGTGATTTAAGACAATGTTTCAGTATTTCAGTTAGAAGAACATCCCAATATGACACCAACCTTCCCTGTGTTTTCCCTTTGTTTTAATACAACCCAAGCACCTGAGTTTTAGGGGTCATTTATTGGACTCCTGTGGTTATTCAGAGAACATGGGAGGAAGAAGGGCTAAGAGAATTTATCTTCACTAGTTATAATCAGATAACAAATAAAGAAAAAACCCCAAACAAGTTCATCTTCAGCTCTAAGGGAAGAGTTTTTCCTTGGTATGTAACAGCTTAATTTAACAGACAAAGAAATTCAGTTCAAGGCATATTTTGTTTCCTTTGTATTTTAGCATCAGCTGCTTGAAGGGAAGGATACTTAAGCTCCCTGCTGCATGAATGCTTCTGTAGTATAAATAAGACAACCTCTTTGCATTATCAATCACAGTATGAAATATCTGATATTCAAACCCACAGGGCTCACAATTTAGCCTTTTAAATTACAGTTCTGCCTCGAAGACTCACAACAAGCTCTTCCACTCCGCTTTTGAAGTCTTTCACAGTTGATAAAGGTTGTGGGTGAGATCTCGAAAAAAAAAATCCCCTCCTCCCTAACTCTGACAACTTTGCAGAGAAAACCTGCTTTCATACTCTTGCCTTGCTACAGCTATGTTTATGCATCCCTAGTCACACAAAGATCACTCATTCTTCTTTGAAATAACTTTCACTCTTTAACCAGGAAACAGTCCAGTTTCATGCAGGATGAGCAAAGAGAAGGGATCGGCTTTCATTTACTACCACCAGTTTAGTAGGTGTGACAATTCCCTGAGCATTAGATCTCATTTACCACGACAGATAGTTTTCGTTTGGAAGCTTTTAAATTCTCTTCTTTTCACTGTACCTTGCTGGGAGTTATATTGTAGCAATAAAAGCATGATAAAAACAAAGCATCAGGTAAACACACTAATATTCTAAAGAGCAGCACACCTACAATGACACTACCTCCCTGTATGTAAGACCTTCTTGCACTTCACACGGAACACAAACTGAAGTGGAACACAGCAATAGCCAAGGAACAACAATCCTGCTACTTCCTAGGAAAAAGTTCATAACTATGGGTGTGTTTGCCAAGTCTGCAAATAACACTATGTTCTTGGCTATCAGAAGTAACCAGTCTTCATTTCAATTACTATTTACCTCCACTTAAATGCAGTCTTCTCACCTTCACCCTGAAGGCCCTATGTAACACAAGCTTTCTCAACCCATATGGCTGAAGAGTTTGAAGTTTGCTTACCAGCATAGTTTTTAGATTTCAATTTCCTTTTTCTCCCCTCCTTATCCATTCTCCTTATTAATCATCTTTCCTTTCAGAGGTGGAGGGAGGGGGGGAGAGAATAAAAAAGAAGGAAAATTTCAGTTTCATGCTTTCCAAATATGCCAAAATGCGAAAGTTACATTAAAATCCTGTATCTTTGGGATAGACACAAGTGAAAGCAAAGCTGGAGGAACAGCCCTAGTAAGGTTAGCTTTCTGGCTGTATTGTATTTCACCTAATGCTGTAACCACCTGGTCAGATTTCTAAAAGATGTGAATGAAAAGCTTGAGCAACATTTCAGTTGTTACTACCACAGCTCATGCTGAATGATCCAGCCAGACCCAAGTGGAAAGCTAGCTGTCTAAAGCTGCTTTGCTTTATCAGTCTATCCCCTGTTAAAGCTAAAACTCATTTCCTGCTTTGCCTCCTAATTTTGCTCTCTGTAAAGATATTATTTAGCTCAGTGGTTCAATTATTCATCATGCAGATCCTAGACAAAGTGCTACCCCGTACTGCCTTCATGCTGGAGCGAATTTCTCGCACACACACACACGAGAGAGAGAGGTGAACTCCAGGAACTGTACTGCAGACTGAGATGGCAGGAATGGTTTGGATGCTGCAAGGTATTCATGTGGCTGTAGAACATGTAGAAATTATTTTGTCTGTTACTGTGGCAAACACCAAAATATTAAAGATAGCTGGTAGAAAAGAGCTAAGAAACAAAGAATGAGGAAGAACAAGAAAGCTTACAGATGAGTTATAGTATTTGATACAGCAGGAACACTCCCTTTAGCAACAGAAAGCTCAGGAATAATAAAAATATGCTGAAGACTTAAGTAGTGGAGATGGAAGTAGAAACTGTCTTGATCTTCAGTCTTTTAAATAAAAGGGTGCTGGACCTACATCCCTTTGATGCTTAATTTTTAAACTGTATGAACCCTTCACCTCAAAGAATTAATTTACTTACAAGATAATGACATAATGCATAGCTGGAGGGGAGAGTTTTCTGCCTGGGATTCTATCAAAGAGGAGAAATACATAGACTACTACAAAGTAGCAGGGATGGATGGATGGATGGATATTCATAATGCATCCCTTTTTTCTCCTCTTTGTAGAGTTGCATTAAACTAAAAGGGATGACAAACATTTATTTAATCATTAAACATCAGAAGCACTTGCTTTATTATTTTATAGTTTTGCATGTTGTCAGCATTTTGACTGGCAACTTCTTTGCATTTTACTGCTGTCACTGTATAAACAACACATATAGATTGATTTTATATACAGCATCCATCTTTCTTCATTAGATCTCACAGCTGTTCCTGCATTATGGCATCATTCCCTAACTTGCTAAACCAAAATATTTAATACATTTATTCCTTTGTTTATATCACAACAATTACAGACAAAATGTCTCAATAAATCCCATTTTTTTGCCAATATGCAGTGACAACAAGCAAACACTGGGTTTGTACCCCAATGTCCTTACTCAGAAGAAGACAGTTGGCAAAAGTAGAATTCCATAAAAGTTTTGCTGAAGTTTTAGTATACAAAGACAAGACCCATCCTCTTTTCTCGACTCCAGCTGGAGACTACCCCATCCAGAGCTGCTTCTGGACACTCTCGCACCTCAGGGCCTGTGACATGCGTGTGAAAAGGATGGTGTGGAGAAGAAAAGTTCCCTGCAGGGATATGTAAACACAGCAGCTGGAGAACAGCATCCCACACATGCCTAGGAACCTGGCACAGTCCTAGGTACATGCTGCTTTCCAAGCCTGTGCTTGAAAAGGGCCTTACAGGAAATTCCCATATCATAGGGTAAACCGGCGACCCTGTATTCTTTTAAAATCCTACAAAAATGTGTGTGTTATGGGGTATGCTGGTGAAACACACTCATGTGGTCACAGCAGGGCTTCTGCTGAGCCCATAGTTTATCTGCAGGACCCAGAAAGCAGCAGGCAACCTAGACAAGAAACAACAGTGTGCTTGGGAATACAGATGGCATTGGAGCCAGAAGTATTGCCCAGTGTCTGCAATTCCAAAATGCTTAACTCTTGTAGCTGCAATCACCGTAGAGACACATAAGTAGAAATTAAACACAATTTAGCTGCCTAGTTTCAGTAATAGTATATAAACTTGCTTTCAGAAACAGCGGGGCTACAGAAATAAGTCTTACACACAACAGCCCATTATGTCAGAGGCGCAGTAAGAGCAACGTGCTTGACGTTAAACCTGCGGTAACCTGTCAGCTTCTGGAATTCACAGCGAAAAGGGAGAGGACAAAGAGCCCTATGCTCAACTTGGAAAGACAAGATAATGGAACAATAAAAAAGAAATTATTGTGTCATAACTTTGTCCTCTAAAGCATCACTTAGCCACTTAGAAGCACTAAAGGGAGGCACAAAAATAATGAGAATGTGATAAGAGAAGAGCAATACTGCCCACAAAACCCCCCCAAAAATAAAAACAAAACCAATATTTTTTTTATAAAATGCAGTGTATTTGCAACCATAAAAAGTTATTATTACTATACAAAAGCAATGTACTGTCTTAGTCAGAAAATACATAATCATTTGCTATTGGCTGCTAAGGAAGGACTACTTGTTCAATCTCCACCTCTGGCTTAAAGTGGACACAACAGAAACTATTTGAAAAGCTCTTCTGGGGCTGCAAAACAGCCTATGCAGCTTGAGCAAGTCCCTGACATAAACCTGGGGTGGACCCAAAGAGGTTGTGGGTGAATGGTTCCAGGAAAAAACTGTTGTGAACAGGGGCCCAAAGGACAAGAGGAAGCCGCAGACACTTCATATGGGGAAGAGTGATGTTTTACCAAATCCAAACAACATTTTACAGCATTTTTATACCCTGACATTTGAAAAACTCCAAAAGCTGTAAAACTTAGCCTAAAGCCTTTGTGAAGAGCTGTCTGAGACTCACAACCTATGCAAATCCCCACTGAAGGCACAAGTGAGGCTGCTGGCAGGGCACCTCTTTTCCTCTGTCAAGGGGAAGCACCTGCAACAGCCTGGCCCCTGCTCTGGCTGCCTCAGGAAATACGTGCGTTTAGAGGAGTATTGTCTTAAAGGAATCATTTCACCTATGGAGAAAAACATGCTGGTTTATGTTTTAAAGGCCTGAACCACAGAACAGCAGGCACAGAAGGACTGGGACAGAGATGGCTTAGGTGGGGAGAAGAGTACAGTACATACACTACTTTTATAAATCAAAAATTAAATATATTTTGAATACAATCCTTCTTATTGCTGCTACTGGAAGCAGTCCAATTACAGAGAAACTCAGTAGAAATACCTTGTACCAGAAAGAGTTCATACACTTAGGAAAACAAAAAACTAAAACATGGGGTTTGTCTTTGTAATCTTTTTCCTAGAAACTTTTGTTAACAGTGATCCAAATTCAATTTGTTAGGAAATTCTTTGATTCATTCAGCATTACTGGCAATATTACCCAGTATATTCAACAATATTTATGCTAAAAGAAAGCTATATACATAATGTGACAATTAGGTTTACTTGTTAGTTTTTATTGGTTTGGTAAAACAAGTACTTCGAATAGTCTGTTTTCCATTTTTGGCATGTTTCTATTGCTTCATTATGTGATCTTACGGTTTCCATTAATGATCAAAATAAAATTTAAGCAATATTATAAATGTAGCAAGCAACCATCTGCTTTGCCTTAATTACCAAAAAACTGTAATGCATCTGTGTAATCCTCTTTTGAAAACAGGAAAATTAATCTACAAACACCAGAAGTTTATGTCCAAAAAGGAGACAGAGGAGTTCTGTTACTTTATTCGAATAAAGGGAGAGGCCATGGGGCGTTCCCCTGGGGTCTCTCAAACTGTTAGAGGACGCAGCCTCTTTTTTATCCTAATTTCCCAGCCGCATTTCCTTCTCTCTTTCCCCATTGGCTGAGGTACTTGAGAGGTACACGCTTCCCGAATCACCTAATACAGACTCCCTTCCAATGTATACCCCCCCTTTTTCTTTTCCTTTGGAATTTATGGTTCCTCCCATTGCTTCTTTCATCTCTCAGTACCTAGCTTCACCTATCAGCAGACCCACTGTTTGTAAAGACAAATGTCTCTCATTCCTTTCAATACCAATATTCTTATTTCTCTGTGAAAGAAAACTACTGTGAAAAAACAGGTCAGATAAGGCAGTTCTGTTCAACAATACAAGGTATGGATGAAGTCCAGCCGTCCTTTTTCTCATGATAAAAGTTGCAAGAAAACAGGCAACTGTACTATATATGTGGATTAGTGCTTGAAAGAAACCATGAAAGCAAGTTTGACATACTGTCACATTCAAAATAATTTCACTACGTGTCCTCAAATTCCAAATTGCAGGTCAGTGACTGTATGAATGTATATATACACTCAAACCCTCTTGCTCACTGAAGACATCAACATTCAGCTATTTCGCAAACACTGAATTTTCTCTCTAGGTGTCTTTCATTATCATCATCATTCATAAGTATTTAGCTGCACTTCTACAAATTGATTTTCACAACCAGGCCAACAAAAATAAGTGAGAAAAGAAAATATTTTAAATACTCAACAATTTATTAAGCAAATCAACCAAAGCAAAAATTTTCAGCATACAAACCTCTGATTTTAAAAAGCAACTTTCCCAAATGAAAGAAGTCTTTACAAAAGTACTTGAAGTAAATAGGGAGAAAAATCACAGCTTCAACACTGTGTTTCACAAAAAAACCTATTTTCAGGCATTTTGGAACACAGAATTACACATATTGGGACATTACCAAACACAGCAGAAAGCCCATTAAAACCACACATTTTAGGTCACCTCTTAATCAGTACCTTTAAGACACTACCAGTTTGTATTAATTCCAAGGAAATGAATAAGCTTTAAACAATGAAAGGCATGTAAATAGAGTAACACACAGGAGAAGACTGCACAATACAAAACGTTAGAGAATAAGAAAAGGTGGCAATGCAAAAAAATAGACAGAACATTGAAAATGTCTAGATTATCTTTACTGCCCACAGTACAGACATGAGAGTCAGCACAACTGCATCCTTATCTAGGTACCAAAAGCATCAGAAGCCAACCTAAGCAAATGTGTACTTTCATCATCCAAAATAACCACAATAGTTTTAACAAGCAAAAACATACACCTCTATGTCCACCATATCCTTTAAATATGATTCTTCCCATTATTATCAACTAATTAAGACAGTCCATATAGAACGAGCAGAAAAAAATTTTTAAAGCCCTGAACTGGAAACACAGGACAACAAAGGGAATGAGAAAAACAAACAAACAAGCAGAGAAACTGAAGGAAAGAAGGAACTGGCAGATACAGTAAAATGTTAATGCAGTATTTATCTTAGCTAGTTTAGGGCTGTATTACGAAAGGCTTTCAAACAGAATCACAGAATGACTAG
>VZTE01000778.1:2188018-2289170 GCA_013397775.1 Eulacestoma nigropectus | reverse complement strand
TCCTCCTCCACCTCCTCCTCCCCGCACACCCACACACTTTCCCCGTCCCTCCTCCCCGCCACTCCGCAGCAGAGTGCTTTTGCAGCCTGTGCGGTTCCTGAGAAAGGAGGTGTGCGGCTTTTTTCCTCTCCTTTTTATTTTTAATTTTTTTTTTTCTTTTCTCCGGAGCGGACCTTTCGGAGGAGCAGCAGCCGCGGCCACGCCGGGACCGAGCAGGGAGGATGGCCGGGGGGCGCCTCCCGGTGCTGCTTTTCATCTTGCGTGAGTACCTGGGCGGCGAGTCGCGACGCGGAGCCCTGTCGCGACGAGGCAGCCGCTGGCGCTGACACAGACTCGGCGCTGTCACGGCACCGGTCCCGCATCACCGCCACCGGCTGCCACGTCTCCTCCACCTGCTCTGTCGCGATAGGGACGCCCCGTCGCGATAGAGTAGCTTACTCCAGCGGGCTCGGGCGTGGCGGGGGGGGGTGTTAGGGTGAGCGGTACCGGCTCGGGGCGCCGGGCCCGGGGCTGCCGGCGCTCAGCCCCGCTGTGCCCGCAGACGCTGCG
Source organism: Eulacestoma nigropectus (assembly GCA_013397775.1). NCBI lineage: Eukaryota > Metazoa > Chordata > Aves > Passeriformes > Eulacestoma > Eulacestoma nigropectus. Next base: position 2,288,621 of record VZTE01000778.1, on the reverse strand, counting down.
GCTCGCCTGGGCGCCGAGCAAGAAGTTGAAAACCTCTCCGGGCTCTCCCCTAACCCCGAGAAGGACATCTTCGTGGTGCGGGAAAACCGGACGACGTGTCTCATGGCCGAATTCGCCGCCAAGTTCATCGTCCCCTACGACGTGTGGGCGAGCAATTATGTGGATGTGAGTGGGGGCCGAGGGCGGCCCGGGGGATCGGGGGTTCCGGCAGGAGCGGGGATGGCAGGGGACGCGCACACACACACAAACATCCGCAGGTAGTTTTGGAAAGTTCTTTATCCCCTCCGAGGATTTTCAGCCGGGGCGGGGGGGGCCCCGTGGGCGCCCAGGGCGAGCCGGGGGTCGCCCCGCTGAGCCCCGCTCCTCGCTTGCAGCTGATCACGGAGCAAGCCGATATCCCGCTGTCGCGGGGCGCCGAGATGAAGGGCAAGTGCGGCACGAATGAATCGGAGCTGGAGCTCTCCTGGCTGGACCAAGCGTACATCCTCAAACTCTCCTTCTTGAAGGTATGGGCTCCCCGCACGCCGGGAGCTGGGGCGCGGGCGCGGCGGCTCCGAGGGGTCCTGACCGGGCCTGTCTCGGCAGGAGGGGCATAACACGTCCCGGGGGCCGGAGGCGTCCTGGAGGCTCAGCCGGATCCAGTTCACCTACGACACCTCCGAGCGCACCTACTTCAAGGATGCCGTCAGCCGTAAGCGCCCGGGGTCGGGGTTTAAGGCAGATCCCTTAGGGCGGGCGAGCGTGGGGCCGGGCTTGGAGGGGAGCACCCCCCGGGCTACTCGCTAAATTCAGCTTAGGGGAAAAAGGAAACCACAAAAACACCCAACAAAGCCGGGACCAGCTGCCGGCTTTAAACGGCGTATTATTGTTATTTTTTCCTCCATTGTTTTTTTTTTTCTTGTTTTCACTCACCAATCACCGCGGTTGCCGTGGGAGGGAGAGCCCAGCTCTGCCCGTTTGCAGTGCTGCCCGGGCTGTCCTGTGGGACCCAGGGCCCGAGGGGTGGGGCAGGGAGACACCTGGGCTGGAAGAGCTTGTCTTCTTTCCTCTGGGAGATTGTTTTTAAGGTTAATCCTGATGATGGTTGAATAGGTGGGAAAGCAGTAGTTTCCCAAGATAACTGAGATTGACATCAGTATCATACCCCTACGCACCTCCACACCCAGCAGCCTCCTCTCTTCTCTCTGAGTTTCCATTCTTTTGGCTTTCATTTTGTTTTTGTTTCGTTTTTGCTCAGAAATGTGTTGCCTTGAATTGAAAAATTAAATATTGTCATTTGCAAATCATTCTCCCTCAGGATTTTCCAACTCCAGGGTGTTTAGAGTTGTTGCCATAAGACACGCTGTTTTGGGGGCTGTTTTTCCCACTGATGTTTCCACTGTTTGAGTCCCCAAAACACGGTGGTGGCCGTGCCTCATCAGCCCCTGCCGATGAGAAGCACTGATTGCCTTTTTGTGCTGCTGGAGGGGAACAAAGGGCTGCAGAAGAGCGGGAGGTGGAAGATATCCCTCATTCCACCTGGCTCAGCCGCATTTGGCCTTCGCTTGTAAAACAAGCTTGCTATGGTGGGAAAATATTTTCTCGTAATTTATAGTTGGGTGAAATGGTCATATTGTATTTTCAGGAAAGGCGTTATGGCCTGTCTTGCTTTGTGGTGTGGTCCCCAATGGCACTGCTCCTTCCCAGCTGGGTTGAGAGCCCAAGTGCAGCTGCAGAAATGGTTGTTTCCCAAATGTAGGGAGTCCCAAATGTAGGGCTGAACCCTGAGTCTGTATGAACGAGAACCATTTCTCCAATGTTGTGGACTCCAGGTGCTGTGACAGGAGCGGAGCTGGTGGCAGCAGAGCCAGCTCTGCCCTTTGTGCCGCAGGACCGTGTCCTGGAGCCGTGTGTTCCCGCTTGCAGGAGGCAATCCTGGTGTGAGAGCTGCCCTGGCTGTGTGGGGTGTCACACCAAAAGCAGGGTCCCACCCCGGGAGCACACTCCAGGAGCAGCAGCGCCGCTGCCGCATTGCGCCCCGGCCGCATCACGCGCGCGTTTGGTTCATTGCCTCTGTTCGTGAAGGCTCCGCTGTGCCCGGGGCCGGGGCCTGACCTGTCTGTGTCCCCTGGCCAGCCGGGAAGCACACGGCCAGCTCGCACCGGCTCTCGGCCCTGGTGACCCCCGCCGGGCGGTCCTACGAGTGCCAGGCGCAGCAGACCATCTCCCTCGTCTCCAGCGACCACCAGAAGTCTGTGCAGCTCCTGCTGTCGGAAGTGCGGCTCCAGCCCTTCGACATCCCCGCGGATTTTGTCTTCAGTGAAGGTAAGGAGCAGGAAAGGCTTGTCCTGCGTCCCTGAGGCGCTGATGCTGCCGCAGCCTTTGGGGGTGTTGGAATGTAGTGAAGGAATTTGGGTCCCACCTTTTCCAGAGCAGCCTTCCCCTCTCTCCAGCCTGTTACCAGTGCTCCCTGTAGTCCCTCCAACCCATTCCTTGCATCTGTGGTCCCCAAAAAGGCTTTACAAATTCAGCCCAGCTGCCAAAACATGGGTTGTCATTATACGTATGTTGGCTTCTGTAAGGACTTGTAGCGTCAGATTGCCAGCAAGCCCCAATGCAGCATCCCTGGGGAGCCCTGCAAGGCTGAGGTGTCTCCTCTGCAGCACAAAAATGCTTCAGCACAGCCCCAGGGGCTTCTTAGGGCTGCTGCACACTGAAAGAAAGCTTGGGGCTGCAGTGGCAGGAGACACTGGGGGTGTGCGTTCCTGGCTTCAGTTTGATTAATGCTCACTGTGAGGGTGAAGGAAGCGTAACAGGGACTTCAGCGTGAGGCTCCTCGAGCACCAAACACACGGGGATGCCATTCCTCTTCTGGAATTCTTTAACATCCGTGGCGGATAAAAGAAAACCTGAGTTAAAACACGCTGTTTGTATCAAAAGAGTTGTACTGGAGTCAGCAGCAATGCTGCCGTGGGACAGAATTCCTGCAGTTTTAGCTTCCTTTATCCCGAGGAACCCATGGTGCTCCTCCTCCCTGGCTCCCCCTTGGCTTTCCCATCAGGTCAAATGAGGCAGTGTAAACGTGCTCACCTGGATTAGGTGAGACCAGTCCCATTTCATAGTGCTGCCTTAGCACTACAGTTAGTTAAGCCCTTTATTGTAACCAGGTACAAATAAAATGTGTAATAGCCAGCTCTTTTAATAACGAGTTAGAAAATGGTGGTATTCAAGCCTAGCATTAAAAACGTGGGGCTTTATTATTTTGCATGTGGGAAATATTTTGGAACACAATGAAAGCCAGCACTGACTGCAGAGCCGAGTGGTTGCACTCACGACTTGCATCCTCTCACCGATGTAGTAAATTGGTGCTGTTGCATTTGCTGGCTCTGGCAGAGCTCTGCGTGGCTGAATTACTCACGGCAAGGCCAGTGTAATACTGAGTAGGTTTTATCCGTGGGCAGGGTCTTTTTTTTGTCAGAGTAGTACCACATTTTTCTTAGATTTACAGAGAGGAAAAAACTAGATCTTAATAATTTGCTGTAATTTTTTTTGTTGGCGTAGCTTTATCTTCTTCCTCCTGTGTATCCAGGATTCCTGCACTCAGGGTTTGGGTGGGCAGACCTTGGAGGCTGAGAACAGCATGTTTAAAATATGCAAGTCTGTGTCTCTGTGATACCAAACTTGCGAAGTCCAAGAGCTCCCAGTTAAAACAACCAAACTCGGGGCTCATTGCCAAAGGAATCTACCTGCTGTTTTCATTATATGCTCATTCCTGTCAGGCAGTAAATTTGTTTCTATTTTGTTTTCTCTTTTGTTGCTGTAGTTGGGTGGGTTTTTTTTTTCCAGGACACAAAGAGGTGATGTTGGTTTAACAGTCTTTAAACACATGGAGGGAATTACTTCTCCGGAGGACAGCATGGCTTCTCTCTTTGTCAAGCTCAATGGGGTTTTTTGTTGTTGTTGTTGCTCTCATTATTCAATTACACTCCTTTTTGTTGAATTCCACTGGAAGTTAAGCAGCAGAGAACTCCTGGAGGGGGTGGTCAGAAATCCTGGGAGGTGATTTATCAATGGAGCTCCATCCAGGGCTCTGCCGCTCTCCCAGCGGCACATCCCCACCAGCCGAGCTCATCCTCGGCACTCGCATGGCAAAACAGGATCCTTTGTGGGGTCTGAGAATCACTGCCAATCTTAAATTACAGTAATTAGCCTTCTCCTTTTTAGTTCATTAATTTCCCATTAGGTAAAATTCCTATTAATTATGAACAAGCTACAGAACATTTTAAAATATTTTAGAGTAGAGAAAGAGACCTGCTAGAGCAGAAGAATCGCCAAGATGTGGGAGGGTTGAGGCCCTTTTTCCACAAAGAAATGGGGGAAAGGTTTTTTCATTAGTCCTGACACTGTCCTGGCAGGGATAGGTTAAAAAGCTTGTAGGGAGTGATTGGATGGGTTTTGGGTTTTTTGAATGCTTAAACTCGTGTGCTAGAGTATTTTTTTTTTTTTAAAGACACTGCTTCCAACCTTCACAAATTCATATATATATATATATTTATTTATTTACATTTTTATTTGTCAATACAGAAGCAGCAGAAATTTTTTTCATTCAGAGATTTCCAATTTTTTTTTTATAGGGAAAGCATGCGTACATTTTTCAGCTTAGAGGGATGAGTAAAATGAGAGCTGGATCAAGGGGGTACAAGAAGATTTAAACTGACAAAAGAACCCCAGAGAAACTGTCAGCTCTTTTGATTTTATATCTAAAAATTCAAATATAAAGCAATAGGATGAAAAATACTAATACAAAGGGATAAAATGGCTGAGAGTTAGAGACTGGGACCGTGGGGTGGCTCAGAGGGAGCTGAGACCTCCCAGCTGAGGGCCACATTTTCTCAAGGGTCCTTTGCAATCAAAGTATGCCGCCACTTTTAAAAAAGCACTTGGTCTTTCTTTTTTAAATTTTTTTTTTAAGCTATTTACTTATATAAACACCAATCTCAAAATCTCAAAAATCTTGTCATGCCAGACACAGCTGGGCTGTTTTTCCACCCCTTTGGACAATCCCTGTGCTGATGCTCAGGCTCGTGCTCGTGCCTGCGGATGGATGCTCTGCCTTTTGCCCTGTTTTTTGCCATATTTGCTCTGCAGAAGGATTCTGGAAGAGGAAAATGGGCTCTTAGGTGGTTTCACAGCCTGGTACTGGAATTGGCCGAGCACTCACCATAGAAACCGTGGCAGTACGTGAGCCTGGGAGGAGGCAGAGCACAAAGGAGCAGTGAGGAATGCACCTAAACACCTCCTGTGTATCCATCTGCAGTTGAGGTTCCATGGGGCAGGGACTGGGGGTGACGCTGCCCTGGCAAAGGGGTGACCCCGCCGTGTTCGGGATGCAGCAAAACTCCTAGCATTGCCTCAACTTTCCCCTTTTTTCCTAGTGACCTTTTTGCTTCCCTGGACTGAGGGTAAACGCCAGCAATTTGGGAAATGCTGAGATCCCTGCGACCTGGAGCAAAATACTGGGGAAAAATTGACAGAAAGGGCTGTTTTCCTGGAGGGTCATTAATTTTGAAATTGTAGCAGTTCCCAGTGTGGCGGTGCTTCATTTGTCAAGCATCAGCCTGCCCATACTTGATGGGGTTGAATGTCCAGACTTGTCAGCCATGGACTTTATGCAAACCCTTCTCCCCTCCTGCTCCCCCTTTGCCTTTTCCTTTGCTGATGGGATAGGAATGATACCTGCTGCCTGCCTGCCTCCCTGCTGTGTTGTGGACCTCAGTGTCTTTGCTTTGAATTCTTGGGGTGAAAAATGCTGTGTAAATGTTAAAGTATGTTGTTATAAATGTGAAAAAATTTTTATTTGTCGTAAAATGATCTGGTTTAGCATTATATTAATGTTAAAATAGAAAATTCATCCTCCTAGCAGTCAGCACCCAGAGAGCCTCACTTCTGCTGCAGGTATGTCTGTGCTTGGCACAGTGCTCCCATGCTGGGTCCCCCCAGCCCCATTCCCAGTCCCCCTACAGTTTCCAAAGAATCCAGGCTTTGGTGTCTGCTCCAAAAGGAGAAAATGGATGTTTCCGACAAGGAGAAGGTGTGGGTAGGGCAGAGGCAGCTGCGCTGCCCGGGGAGGTGCAGCGGGTCCAGCTGGGTTTGGGGTTGTGCTGCTGGAGACTGACAGCTTTGCTTGGCTTTTTTTCTTTTTTTTCCTGTTGGCTCTATTTATTTTATTTTTTAATTTTATTTTAATCCTCTTTTAAAAAGTGTCAGGATAAAGAACTCTCTTCTTTGGCTGCTTGCAAGAGTTGACACCTTTTTGAGTTGTGACACAGACACTTAAACACAGCCGTGGCTTTCTGTGGACCCCGGAGTTCTGGCCACGTCCTCTGGCTTATTTTGTGTCCTGCAGCCGGTTTGCTTTGGCAAAAGCTGGTGGAATTCAAATGTTACAAGTGGGTGCTTCAGAGCTGGGTCTGTTCTCTGCACTGGTGCTTTTAGCTTTGCCTTCTCCACTGGCTGCAGTCCCCCACATCCATCCAGCCTGTTCTCCTGCAAATGCTGCATCATTCCTGTTTAGGGAAAGGTGCGCAGGCAAACCTGGTGTGTTTGAGCACAGGGGAATCCTCTCAGCTGGGTTTCCAGCAGCTTTCTTTCCATCTTCTGTAGGGTTTAAGCTAAGCCATTTCCAAAGCAAAAATCAGTGTCCAGCCGCTGTGGTCCTGCTCATTGACGCCTCATCACACCCTGTCTGCAGCCATGTGGGGGGTGCACAGGCGCTCCTGGAGCATGGATCTTTCCCATGGGAATGGTGCTGCTTTGTACCTGTGGGGAGTGGGGTCAGAGCAGCCCTGGCCCCACAGCACTGCCCCGTGTATGGCTTTTCCTGCAGTCATCTCAGCCTGGGCTGTGTGCCTGTGAGCTGCTCAGGCTTTAGCATCCTAAAGTGGGAACATTTCACAGAGTACTAGAAACCCGATTTTGGGAGCTAAATAATGATCAGGACTTTTTCCCCCATTCTCCTTACTACAAACAAACAAAACCCCTGCATTGCAGCAATTGCTGAATCGCCTGTACCACAATCCTGGTGATTAATCACTTCTCTGGTGAAACAGTGAGCAACTGGAACTGAAAAGGACATTCCTTTGTGTTGGACTACATTTCAGTTTTGCTTTTTTTTGTTTCACCTCATTTACAGCTTGAAATGTTTCCTGATGGCATCGCTGTGAGCCTGGTGCTGGGAGGAGGCTGCACTCCAGGATGCAGTGAAGCTCCTGGAGGTGCCGGCACCGCTGGAGATGGGTCCCTGCTGTCACCTCCTGCCTGGGCCTGGGGGTCTCTGGGTTTTTCCTGCTCTTTGCCACATGCTGTTAGATTTGTGGAGCGTTTGCTTTTCGTGTTTATTGCAGATCTCTGCAATCAGCTGCCCGGGGAACCCATCTGGATAGTCTTTAGCAAGGGGGGGGAGTTCGTGGTGCCCTTTGTATTCACTCACCTAACACACAGCCTTTCTATTTTCTCTTTTTTTTTCTTAAACTTGTCATTATTTTCAGCACATTTCTAGTACAATGAAGAACATGAGCCAGAGAATTGTCCTTCCTGTATCACGTAACTTTTTTTTCCCCCCAGAATTGGCATTTTTCTTCTTTTTAGCCTGGCAGCCCCATCTCAGCAGCATGGGCTCTGCCTGTCCATCAGCATGGAGAAGCAACAATCCTGTGGGGCAAAAAGTACGTCGTGATCCTGTCATTCAGGCACTAGGCTCTGGAAGTGTAAGGGAGCTGAGCCAGGATTACCAGTGTAACACGTTTCCTGACCTTAGTGGCCTTTCCAAGCTCAATAGAAAAGTGTTTTCCCATTGTATCACTATTTTCCAGTGGTTTATTAGGCTGTGGCAGACTCATCAGCCAGAGAGAAAAACACTGGCAGGGCTCATGTTGCTACTGCCTCCTCCTTTGCTGTATTTGATGGACAATGTAGGGTGCTGGGGTGCTGTGTGACCACAGACACACGTGTGTGCTCTGCCAGGGCCGGGGCCGTGTCTGCGGGGAGCTCATTGAGAGGGGGAAGCGATGCTGTTGGACCTCTGCCAACTTGCAGATAGAGGGGGAATCTCTGGATGATGTGCAGGGTGAGTCTGGTGCAGAATTAAAGACTTGCTGAGGCCTCTACAAACTCTGTAACTGAATAAACAAAGCAGCTCTTCAGTCAGGAACTCAGGTTTTGGCCGCCCCATTCCCAACAAGGCCATCGATGTGTGGCAGAGAGGGCTGAGCTTATGGCTATGAAAGTGTTTTTCCAGTGCGTGGGCTGGTTTGATGGATGTTGCCTCTCCCTGCATCCCTGCGTTGTGACTGATCCCACTTTGCTCCAAAGCAATTGATTTTCTCCCCGGGGCTCCGCTGGCGGCTGCTGCTGCTCCGTCCTGTGCGGAGCCGTGTCTGGGGAGCCACCGCGGCAGCAGCTCAGGCTGGCAGCGTCTCAGTCACGTCCTTCTTTCCCCTCTTTCCTTCCCTGCAGAACACAAGTGCCCGGTGGACCAGAGGGAGCAGCTGGAAGAAACCCTGCCCCTGATCCTGGGGCTGATCCTGGGGCTGGTTATCGTGATCACCCTCGGCATTTACCACATCCACCACAAGCTGACAGCCAGCCAGGTGCAGATCCCTCGGGACAGATCTCAGTACAAACACATGGGATAGGGAGCAGGACCGAGCAACCCGAGCATTTATCAGGTAGAAAAAGCAAAAGCACTTTTTTCTGTGGGTGAGGAAATGTTCTGGGGGAGCAAGAGATGGTATTCACAGCACCTAATCCTGAGTATTTCATGGAGACACTCAGGCTGAGGCTCAGCTTTAACACAGACTGTGAGGAGACTCGGTGTCCGAGGTGTCTGTAGGTGGTTTGAATACCTTCTTAAGCAGCTGGGCTGATCATCTGGAAACAGAAATGCTTCACATGGCAGAGTTTCACACTGGGAGCAGAATTAGCTTTCTTGTTTTATTTATTTTTTCCCTTTTTCCCATCTCAAGAGATTCTTACCTTCCCCTGCATCACCTTTGGAGCATTCAGCCCTCCAAGTTCCTGTCTGTGCAGGAAGCAGGGCTGGGAGACAGAGCCATTGCACAGGGTTCATTTGGGCCCTCTAATGAAGGGACTCAAACCACATCCTTAAGTTTGCACTCATGTCAAGGAAAGCATGGAGGCAAATGCAGGTGTGCTTTGACAAAAAAATAAAATAGAAATTCAAGGTCAGTAATTCCAGTGGAGCAGATCACAGCTGTGGAGCTGACCCCACACTTGAGAGTGAGTGAAGAAAGTTTGTTTTTGCTTCTTGAGCCACATCTGAACTAAACTTAAAAAAGGAAAAAAAAAAAAAAAAAGAAAAAAAAAGTATTGATACACAAATTATAAAGTGCCGTGCTACTGCAAGTCAACTGAGAAATGCTTCTGGCTGGGCATCCTGCACGTATTGTGATTGTGGTTGAGATGTTACATTGCTACCTGCAACTGATAATTTTCACAACAAAACAAACAAAAAGAGAAAAAGAAAAGAGTAATGTTAAAGTTACTATGCAGATTATTCAGGTATAATCTAATGTAACAGAAAAATAGAAAGGAACCCTTGAAATCTATCCTTAAATGTAGATGATTTTTAAAATTAATTAAAACATGTACATATATAATACTTGATTTGCCTTCTTATTTTGAAATGAGGCAGTGCTTTGTACTCACTCCATGGTACCAAATGGAATTGGAGCACAAATACATCATCTGAGTGGATGTTACATGAAGGATTTATTTCAGCAGTGGTTTTGCTGCAAAAAGGCTTGGTGAAGACATGGTGGCGGTTCAGTATTCTGTGATTTGTTGGTTGTTTCTAATATTCTTCTCTCTCGGTTGTTTTTCCTGTGTGTTGCGTGGGCAATGATGTGCTTTATTCCAGTACCTTCCAGTTCCCACTGAATCCTTTGACTCCTCTTGGCTCTGACGTTACCTCAGCAGGAGTTAGTCCAGGCCTTGTCTTAATTTAGGGTATGGAAAATACTTCCTTGTTCTTAAACTGATTTAATTCAAACAGAGGTTTGATTGTTTTCTTTCAGCTTAAAAATCAAAGAAAAATAGTAATTTCAATGATGGGAAAAGGCAAGAGAAGAAACTTAACTGTTTTTTAATGCTGTAGTCTCCTCCAAAATGTATGGGGTTTTTGGATGAAGGTGGATGCAGCACAAGCCTTCCTTTAGGTCCTGCCTTATTTCTGGTCTCATTTCTATGCTATACTCAGCTGTTTCCTCATTTGGATGCAAGAAGCAAAATGATGGCACTAATGATGATTGTGGCTTTGCCCTTTTCCTTTGAAACTCCAGTGAAAGGGTCCTGGGTGCGCTTTTGGCTGACCAAGTGCCACTGCCTACAATGAGCTGATAATTAAAAAAGAAAAGAAAAGGTTCTTTTAGAGGCAGTTAGAGAAAGCCAGAGGTAGCAGGAGGGTGAATAAAAGGATTAAAGGTTCATCCTTAACAGAAAGGAGCTTTGTCCTGCCTCACCCTTGTCTGCCCTGGGGCCAGTAGGGCTCTCCCAGCCTGCTCCCATCAGCCCGGCACATCTGCCACTGTGACATCCCAAAGAATAATAAAATTAAAAAAGGAAGCCAACAGCTGAACTGCAGATGCCAGAGGAGCCCCTCCCCTGTCCTTTGTCTCCTGGACAGGCCATTCTGGCAAGGTGGCTGCGGGAATGATGGGAGAAATTGCACCCACCTGGAGCCATCCCGGTCACTAAGAGGATATTCCCACCTGGCTGGCTTCCTCCCTTGGAAGAGGCGGATGTTCAGGGGGTGCACATGGAGCTGCAGAAGGCAGCAGAACCTGGGGCTTGGCTGAGCTGCTGAGTGTCAGTGCAGGAGGGGCAGTGGCTGGGGATGGAGCTGCTGGCGGGACACCATTCCCAGGCTGCTCTGGGAGGTGGTTGTGCCTTGCCCAGGTAAAGCTGCTGCTGGGTTTCAGTCCCTTGCCATTGCTTTTCCTGTTCCACCCCGTGAGCAAGACCTGCCTGGTGTAACACGGAGATGCTCCCAAACATCTCTGTTGATGCAAGATGGAAAAAGGGCTGATGTATGGTGGACTCTGCAAACTGTTTTTAATTCATCCTGCACTGAGCCCGTCAGGGCACTCACAGGGGACTGTCCTTGCCTGACCCCAGTGCCTGAGCACTGGCCAGAGCGCTGAGGTGGTGGCATCGGCCATCAGAGGGGGACAAACACTCCCAAAAGCTGATGCACGTCCTGTGCCCGCAAACTTGAAGGACTTTTGCTGCTTTTCATGTCAGAGGAGGGTTTCCCTTAGGAAGCACTTGGCATCACCTTCAGGGGGTGTGTGTGTCTGTAAGCTATTAGGGACAGAGTTCCAGGAATACAGTAATTAATTTCTTGATTTTCTGAACTGATAGAAAATACTGGTTTTTTTGTTGGATGGAAATGTTTTTCCTTTTGGGAGAAGAAAGGAAAAAGAAACAATAGTTTCAGCTCAGTGAATTAGTGTCCCAAACTGATGTATCTTCGTTGAAAACAAAGCTATTTAAAGGTTTTGGGTGAAAACCGTTTAAATCTTTTAATTCTTTCCATCCTTTTGCCAACACTTACTGAAATTGATCTGATTTTTTCCATTGCTTTAAGCTCTCCAAGTCTATTTATGAAAAATTATTTATGAGAGAGATTATGTCCAGCTTCCCTCCTGCCTGTCAAACTGTAGCTGCATCTTGAAGATGGCAGCACGTTATTGTGATTTAATTTTGTATTTAGCTCTCATTCATTGATGGCTTTTTATGGGTGAGCTGCAAATTGAAAGCTTTGCTTTATGGATGTTTATGAACACAGCAGTAGAAGGTGGATAAATACACCTTATCACCCTACTGAGCTCTGTAAGGACCTGTAATAATCAAGCACTTACTAAAGCAGCTGCTAATGACTTACAGAGTACTTGTGATTAGAACTTTAATTATAAATTATTGATGTATTGCTGAGGAGGGGTCTGACATAGCCACTAAATGTCCTGGCCTCTGCTACTATGACTGTGAGTATTTGGGAAGAGTTTTAGAGCTGTGAGCTCAGAAAGAGGCATCATTCCTTAGTGACAGGTGGGAATAATTCCACTGGAATATCCCACCATACCTGGAGCACAGCCTCAGCTTCTGAGTGAGTGGATGCTCTTAACATGCCTTGTTTGTTTGTTTTTAGGTGATGGCATTACATTTTTTCAATGTATTTTGAAGTATTTACTGACATCAGCAACCAAAAGTAATACAAATCCTCATTTGTAAGACTTGAAGATAGCAAATAACATTGTAGATTGATCAGCTGACTGATGCTACTGGGGGAACTGGGAGGAACTGCTGGCAGTAGGTGTGAGAGATCAACAGCTGTGAGCTAAAAATTAGGGATGTGTAAGGCAAAAAAAGAAAGGGCTTATTTAGGGGCAGAGAAAGGAACGTGGAAATGCACTGACACTTAGAAATCACTTGGGGCAGCTCTATAAATCACTATTTTTATATATATATTTATATATATGTATGTGTATCATATACAAGAACACACTTTTTTTTCTTGTTACCTGCTTGGTCCAGTACTGTGGGACTGAGTCAAATCTATAAACCAGAAAAAAGGCATGGGGGGGAAAAAAAACTCACACTGAAACTTAAAAGTGTTTATTAATTAATTTATTTAACTTGCATGTGCATTTGTCTCACCAGTAGCTGGTGTTCACAAAAAAACCCTTTGAAATCGACAAAACTCTCAGTAAACTCGATGAACACTGTTGAAAGTATCTAATGATAAGAAAGTTGCAGAAAATTCTTCACTTGTACAGCCTAAAATGTGCTGAATATTGAAGAAAAAACCCCTACCAACCCCCTTTTTTTTTTTTCCAAAGATGGTTTAAAAAAGTTAATTTTGTGGCTAGTATTAAGTTGTGCCGTATGCCATTGCCTGGACTGGTGCAGCCTGGTTTCCTGAGTTGTCAAGACTACAAAAGAGAGCCCTGGGAGGCTGTGGGTGCTGCTCCCGGCCGGGTGGGCTCCGGGAGCTGTGGGGTGGTGGGAGCCAAACACATTTTCTTCAGTGTCTTCTTAAAATGTGCAAACACGGTTAGGGAGAGAGAGCAGTGGGGATAAGACACAGATGGCAGAACATCTATTCCATGTTCGAGATCATCGTTATCTCCTTTTTTCTTTTTTTTTTTTAATTGCTTCTCTCCCTCCACATATTTAAATTTTTAAGGGCAGAACTAAAGGAGCTTCTTTACTATTGGCAACTCTTTTCTCCCAGAGGAAGATCTTTAAGCAACAGCTCCCGCCAGGTTTAGATGTTTGGTTATAATTTACTACAATAAATAACAATTAATTTATTAACTATGAAATTCCATAATAACAAAGAAACTTTCACAAAGTTGGCTTTGTGGTTCTTAAAGATACCATAAAATGAGGTCAGTAAGAAAAAAACAAACTTGAAAAACATGGCTTTTGTATTATACAGAATTAAAAACAACTAATCATTAATAAATAAAATTAATTTCTCATTGAAATAATTATGAAGCACTTCTAAAAATTTTAAAGGCAAATCTATTAGGCCTACAGTTAACATGCAAAGTCATCCAACAAATAACACAAAATTGTACCGCAGTAGTCAACTGTTGCATCAACATTCAGCAAGGTCTAGACAGCAGCACGCCTTCTCTATGGCAAACGCCTGGCAGCGCATCCCATCCCCTCCCATCCCACGGCTCTGCCTGAGCTCCAGCGATCCCTGTGGGCTGGGAGGAGGAGCTCCTGCCCTCCCTCTCCACTGCCAGAGCGTGACAGAAGTAGTGGAGGCTTCTGTGGTGGCAGAACTGGCCTCGTGGTGGCATAAAAAAAGAGGGGGATCACCCCAGCCTGGGAGGCCCCTGGGGCCAAGGCTGGGCAGGGGCGTTGGTTCCCAGAGGAGGGGGGAAGGGGAGCCCCTGCCCACAGGTGGCCCTCAGCAGAGCTGGGACTGCCACTGGCACCCAGTGCCCCAAGCCAGGCGCTCCCACCAGCATCAGTTATCCTTGGCTCCTCCGGCTGCCGTGAGGGCAGGATGAGCCCCCTCCTCGCCCATGGGAAATCTGCAAAACCTTACAACTTCCTAAAGGTGGTTGTGGTTTCTTTTTTTTTTTTTTTTTTCCTGTTTTCAAAAGGGTTAAAAAAAGTAGGAAACTTCATCTTCTCAAATTCTCGCTAAGTTACACTTATTACTTCAACTAACACAACAGTTACATGACAAAGTACTGCAAGTTATCAAAACGTACTGTACAGAAAATTACAAACTTGTTGCAAAATACATTGCGCTGCTCTGACCGAGATAAAAAGTGCTTTATTTTGTCAGAAAAGTGTTCTTCTGAAACAGAAGTGCTGTAGCCTGCAGTAAAGTTCTGGTGTTTCGTTCTGGCTGTGCTCTACTCTGCTAAGTTACCTTTCCAACGTTGGCATTTGGTGCCTTCTGCCCGGATGGCCCAGCAGACAGCAGTGCTGGGAGCGCCGGTGCCTGGCAGAGCGTGGCCGGGATTGCTCCCTGTCCCTGGCACACAGGGAGCACAGAGGGCACTGCCTGGGCTTTGGGGTTCTTTATACGCTGCGTTACTCCCACAGGGCTGGTTTCCTTCACAAGGTTTTCCTCCTCCCTGCCTGCGCATCCCACACAACTGCTGGCATTCCCACACGGCCGTGAGCCAGGCTCTGCACTGACCTCTTCCCAAAAAGCTTCAGCGATGCCTGTGCTGCCTCATGAGGGGCACGATGCAGGAGGGGGGCCCAGCCAGTTTGAGAAAAGGGTGTCTCAGCAGTTCCTGTGCCGTGGCTCTCTGTGAGGGCTCCCGCACCAGCATCGAGTCCAGGAAGCCCCGGAGGACTGAGGAGACCTGAAACACCACACTGGCATTAGGGGTGGACAAAACCACCCAGTTGCAGCCTACACTGGCTCTGTGCATGCTGTTTTCCTGGGGAGACAAGGGACACTCTGAGCTTCCCTATGGCAACAGCTGTGCTGAGCTGAAGGGCTGTGGGTCTTTGACATGCTGCTGATGTCTGAAGTATTTGGGTATCACTGGAGTGCAGAATAGCATTAAGGCAGGCTTAGGGCTCAGGTCTGATGGAAACAACACCCAAACTGGGAGGTGCCCAAAGGCTTTGGCACAGGGCATGGATGTACCAACCCACCCACAGCACAGCCAATGAGCCGACCTGCTCTGGTCCTCAGGCAGGGTGGAAAGCACAGGGAGCACGAGGCTGTGCCCAGCTCCCTTTGCCATCACTGGCTGCAAAAGCAAAGCCAGGGTCAGGCAGAAACAAGGCCATAACTGATGGCTTTGGCCTCACTTGGTCCCCACAGGAGTCCTGGGTAGGACCCACTGCTCAAGGTGGGACCTTAGAGATGTAAGTTACCATATGGGCATGCAGGTGTGTGCCCGCAGTGCTCCTGAACATGTGACTGTGCAAACCCCGGATCCCCATGGGAAGCCTGACCTTGTGCATGTCCTTCACGCGGGGCGGGAGGTTGTCCCGGATGCGGCGCATGGCCTGCAGCGGCGGCTCGTTGAAGTAGGGGGGTTCCCCGTCGATCATCTCGATCACCATGATGCCCAGGGACCAGATGTCCACCTGGAACACACACAGGGAGCATGAACTCTGCTGGCAGTGCAGGGGGCCAACAGGCTCAGCACAGGGGACCCTGCAAACCTCAGAGCTGGCTCATGCTGCTGTCTGCTGCCAGTCTAAGCCAGCAGTCTGGGGAGCCAGCACCATCCCTCTTTCTTTTTTAACCAGCCAGCCATGATTTACCTTCTGAGCAGTGAGTGCTTGGACAAAACAGATTAGCAGGGACTTACTTACAAACCTGGCTCTGTAGCTGGTTTAGGTGCTGCCCACTGGAAGCTCTGTGCCTTGGAGAGGCTGTGTCCTGCTGCCCTGCATTCCAGCTGCACTGATTTGCACCCACTGAATGCCAACCCCAGGCTGGCTCTGCAGCTGCTGGAGAGCAGGGTACACTTAGGCTGCTGTGAAATCACGTACTCTATTGCCCTGAAGCTTAAACACTACAGGAACTCCACTCAAGACCCCACAGCAAGTGCAAGTACTCACTACATCCAGGCCTGTTTACAGCCAGCACAGATAACACATTATGTAAGAACTTTGGAAAGTGATTCAGCTCCAGCTCAAAAAAAAAAAAATATTTTTTTTTCTTAGATCTGGCCTGCTGCAGAGCTGCTCCAGAATCCCAATCCTCTGATGCCTGTAATTCCTGTCATTTGCCAGCCCAAATACAGCCAGGGCCAGTTCATTCTGCTTTTGCTCTTTTGCCAACACTATCCTTCAGCTTAAATGCTCTTTTTTTTTTTTTCCTTTCCCTTCTGGTGGGGGAACTTAGCCCTAAGTTCAGCCACTTTCTTATCCTCCCAGAGCTATTAATGGGCTAATAATAGTTGATGCTATTATCCCTGGAATGTCTCCTACAACAGCACAGCTCTTGGGTGCAGAGCAGTGCCTGCAGGGCGCTCTTGCTGTGCCGTGCCAGAGCAGTGTGAGGATGGAGCAGCTCCTGGCTCAGCTCATTTCCCCTTCCCTGTATCTGTATTTCTGTGTATCCACACTCTATGCAGGTCTGCATTCGTGTACCTGTGTGTAAACATAGCCGTGTCCCTGGCTCTGTCTGCCTGGCAGGGCCGAGCTCTGCAGCTGTTCCTCTCAGCACTCTCAGGCAGCAGCTCCGTCCCCACGCAGAGGAGCGGAGGCAGCCGCGTCCCCGCTGGGGCGGTGTGAGTCACTGTCACGGCTGAGCGCGGCACAGGGGATTGCTCTTCCCAGGCTGGCAGGGCAGGAGTGCCGTGACTCACAGCTGCCTCACGGACGGGGTATGGCACTGCAGAGCTGCAGGGTGCCCCGACCTTGCTGGCTCCTCTGAAGGGTTCCAGCAGTAATGTGCGCTTTGCCTTTCTCAGAACATTTGGCAGCGCTCGAAACAGCTCCCACAGAGGCGCTTTTCCTACCCCTGTCTCTCAACTAATGACAGCCATGAAAGCAAGGAATGAACCCATGTGTAGACCAATCCTACCACAGAGGGTGGCAACGCAACCCACCCAGCTGGCCCCGGGTTTGGGACCCTACAGGACCCGTGATTCCGCTGGGAATGGCAGGCTTTAGCTGGATGAAAGCAGAGTGGCTCTGTGCAAATGCTGATGTGACCGAACTGTGCAGGAGGGGCGTGCGAGGTGGCTGCTGGTTTGGCACATGCAGGTGTGCACACCTGTGACTGAAGCTCCATCCCGCAGGCTTGATATTAAAGAGCAGCAAAGGGCCTCTCACAATGTGCAGATGAAGCCAGTTGCCTTTACTACAGCACCCCAACCCGAAACATGTAAAGGCATTACACTGCTCAGAGTGCTAAATGGAGTTGTTATTTAATGACTTCATCTTGGGGAGTACTTTCAAACCAGGCACGATGTAGCACTCTGGGGCAAACGTAATTGCTGCTATTTAGCATAGCTGTGTAAGTGCTTCTGAACTGCACAGCTCTGACAGAGCTCCACGGGGTTGGGATATCCCCGCTGGCAGTGCCCGCTGCGCTCACCTCGGTGCCACAGGGAATTGGGATATCCCCTTTGGCAGTGCCCGCTGCGCTCACCTCGGTGCCACAGGGAATTGGGATATCCCCTTTGGCAGTGCCCGCTGCGCTCACCTCGGTGCCACAGGGAATTGGGATATCCCCTTTGGCAGTGCCCGCTGCGCTCACCTCGGTGCCACAGGGAATTGGGATATCCCCTTTGGCAGTGCCCGCTGCGCTCACCTCGGTGCCACAGGGAATTGGGATATCCCCTTTGGCAGTGCCCGCTGCGCTCACCTCGGTGCCACAGGGAATTGGGATATCCCCTTTGGCAGTGCCCGCTGCGCTCACCTCGGTGCCACAGGGAATTGGGATATCCCCTTTGGCAGTGCCCGCTGCGCTCACCTCGGTGCCACAGGGAATTGGGATATCCCCTTTGGCAGTGCCCGCTGCGCTCACCTCGGTGCCACAGGGAATTGGGATATCCCCTTTGGCAGTGCCCGCTGCGCTCACCTCGGTGCCACAGGGAATTGGGATATCCCCTTTGGCAGTGCCCGCTGCGCTCACCTCGGTGCCACAGGGAATTGGGATATCCCCTTTGGCAGTGCTCGCTGCACTCACCTCGGTGCCACAGGGAATTGGGATATCCCCTTTGGCAGTGCCCGCTGCGCTCACCTCGGTGCCACAGGGAATTGGGATATCCCCTTTGGCAGTGCTCGCTGCACTCACCTCGGTGCCACAGGGAACTGGGATATCCCCTCTGGCAGTGCCCGCTGCGCTCACCTCGGTGCCACAGGGAATTGGGATATCCCCTCTGGCAGTGCCCGCTGCGCTCACCTCGGTGCCACAGGGAATTGGGATATCCCCTCTGGCAGTGCCCGCTGCGCTCACCTCGGTGCCACAGGGAATTGGGATATCCCCTCTGGCAGTGCCCGCTGCGCTCACCTCGGTGCCGTAGGGCAGGCGGGATATCACCTCCGGTGCCATCCAATAGGGTGTCCCAACCAGGGACTTCCTCCTGGGCACCTCCTTGGACACTTGGGCGCAGAACCCAAAGTCAGACAATTTAATCTGCAAAGAAGAAGTAAAAGCCCCTCTTGAATAACCCAGCAAACTCTGCCAAGACACACCTCTGGCTGCAGCCGGAGGGACAGGGCTGGAGCTGCAGCGTTCTCCTGGGACGTGACAGCAGCCCAGCTCTGGAGGAGCGTCTGGAGACGGGAGCACAGCCTGGGGAACATGCAGCTCATTAAACTGAAGGCAAGGGGAGATGGAGGAGAGTGGCAGTGGGGCTCATTCCTGATATCATCTGTCACAGCCCATTGCCTCTCCACCAGCAAGGGATGAGGAGGTGACAATTGGCTTGTAACACTTAAAAATAGAAGCAACACAAAATATCCCAAATAGAACCCCCATGTTGGTAGTTATGCATGTGATACCCAGTAACACACATATTCCAAGTGACACACATCCCTCCTGTGGTTTGTACCGGGCATACAGTCCCTCAGTTTGCCAGAAAACATGGGAAACAAGTGGCATTCACCCATTCACCCCATTCCCTTTTATCACCCACAGAAAATAAAACCCCTTCCAAGGTTTGTCAAGCCCAGGACCTCACACTGTGGACTACCACTGAAGAAGCTGCCATCTTTATGTAGCAGGAGAGCTAACCTGGAGAAGGCAGGGAAGGGTACAAGACTCCTTGCAAAAGAGTTAACCTGTTCCCTTTGCTTGGGAACTCGGGAATTAGTACTGTCCTTGAGTAGCTGTGGCAGTGACCTGAAATAGAAATAACGGGATACACAAGCACTCCGGAGAGCAGCTCTTGCTGCATCATGTGCCTGGCTCACACTTTTATGACAGTTTTTTTTAACAACAAAAATTATGGAAAATTATCACCTCCCCCTCCCTGTCGTTGTACAATGCCAAGGTGAAAACTCCTCCAACCTCCAACCACAACAAGGTGGTCTGAGGGCTGGTGGCATCACTCCCTTCCAGAAACAGCTTGTTCCTTAAAATCTTTTTCTTAACCCTCTGAGTACTTACTTGGAGGCCTGGAAGGTACCAAAGGGATTTTCCTGGACCTTTTCCTAACCTCCATCACCGCACAGTTCAATGGTGACCCATGCCCAAGTATCCCATCAGTGCCCAGGGATACAAACTGAGCCCAAACAGCCCCAGGACAACTAGAGTGGGAAGCTGCATAAATCCCTGCATTGTGTAGACGTACTGTGAGCACTCACTTGTTTTCTTTTGGATTCAGCACAGACATCACTTTTTTAGAAGTTACGGGTATTATTTTTAACAGAATTATGAAATGATTGGTGGTATTTTTAAAACAAAGCCAATAATAGCCAAGATCTCCATGCTAAATGTATTTTTCAGTTTACAGGATGAAGGATGGAAGAAATAATGCATATTTTGGAAGCAGAGCCCAATCTTCTTTTGTAGGAGCACAAGAGGTTTTGCATATCTATTGCTCATTCGAGTACATAAAAGACAACGGTTTTCTAAAAAAAGATAATTGCACAACACAGCCATGAAGAAATCTGCAATGCAGATAATAAGGACTGGAGTAATGAGTATAATGAGGCACTGTATGCAGATCCCGAGCACAGATCAGATGTTATTTCAGCAACATGAACTGAAATCACAACTGAGAAACTCCTACACGTGGGATTTTCTTTCCTTGACAGGATTAACAGGAGCAGCCTGTGACTGCTGCAGGAAGAAAATCCCTCTCCCTTGGTGAAGTGGGCATCAAAGTAGACAGGCGAGCCTTTGGCTACGGAGTCAGACCAGGCCTGAGAAGCCAAGAGCTTTACCTTTGGAATCTGCTTCTAAACCAAAGCTCTTGGGCTCAGTCCAGCCCTCCAGGTCTTGCCTTAGATGGGTGTGTACTGCCAGTGGAGCAACCTTTATGTTTTTTGTGTGCAAACTACATTTTGTTTACTGAGCAAGTCGTGCAGCATTTTGTCCCCTTCTCCCCTTGCTCATTAACAACACAAAGACAGAGCAAGTCACTGGCAGCAGCATCCCATCCAAGTAAATAGAAGTGTGGGACAGATTTTATCAAGCATCTTGGAAGTGAGAAAGCTACTCTCACCACCTGGGGAGGGTTTCAGCAGTCATACAGATTATTTCCTATTTGCATAGACTGATATTGGCCTCCTAACCAGCTCGGAGAAGCAGAGCACATGTACAGAACTAAGTGTAGTAAAAAGGAAGTGTTTTTTGAGAGGCAGCAGAGTAGGAGTGCTGCAGCCCAGAAGAAGGTCGTCTCCCATCACCTGATCATCACCCTTGCTGCGTAGTTTCCTCTGCCACTGCCTTTTGATGGCTCCAATCCCTCCCCAAGGACTCTGCCTGCAGCACAGATGCCAATCACCAGCCAGACCAGGCCTGTGTTTTTCGGATTCAGCTCTCTCACAAGTTATTCACACTCTCTAACAAGTCATTCACAGGTCACACCCCATTCTTTCCCACGCCTGGGTTATCTTTCTGCAGGCGGTGCCACTTTGTGCCCAGGTACTGTCCTGGCAGCCCTGGGGGCTGGGAAGGCCGGCTGCTCACCCTGCCGTCGCTGGTGAGCAGGATGGAGTCGCTCTTGATGTCGCGGTGGATGACGCCCTGGTTGTGCAGGTAGGACAGAGCTCTCAGCACGGACAGACAGACCGTGGCGATCTGCTCCTCGTTCATCCTGCAACAGCAAGGGGCAAAAAACAGCTGAGTGTTGGGGAAGACAGGGGGAAGGGGATGTGGAGAGGCACCAAGTTCCCATCCACACCACTATACAGGAGATCTTTTAGGCAGTGGCTCTGCAGGGTGAATCTCTGGTCCTATTTCTGTCCAAAAAGGGAGATGAGGTATGGAGATCAGCTCTGCAGCGAGGTCTGGATTAGTCTCCCTGCAGCACTAAAAAAGCCGAGTGTGCCATGTGCTGCAGCCTGTTTCCCTCTGGGAAATCACGGAAATGCCTTATTTACAGTAAGCTCACTGCTTGCCAAGCAGGGCAAATCACTACTGGGATGGAAACAGGCGTGGAATAAATATGAGAAAAAACACCCTTAATTGTGTAGGCAAAACATCAGGCCCTGGGTTGTAGCTCTTCGAGAGCACTTTTATGCCTTCTATAAAAATATTCTGGGTATTTCAGCAGAAAAATCAACAACAAGAGTTCCCATTTGTGTGCACAGTTGAAAAACCCCATTCTGGGGTCATTCTATCAGCTACAGTGCAATGCCTGGGATGGGTTGTGCACCCTGGTGCCACTGTCCCATTGCTGATGTCCCCAGCATCTCTTTTACACGAGCAGTAAAACACCCGTGGAGATTTCTGCTTTAACTTCGTGTGCCATTTGCAGTATTTTAGCAAAATCTTTGAGGGAAGGTCATGCAATGTAAAAAAAAACACCCAGAAGATTAAGAAAAGACTATTTTGAGTTAAAAAATAGATGACAGCTCTTAAGAATTGGTGTCCTGGGAACATCTGTTTGCTGTTAAACTTCTGTCAGAAACATCTAAGATAGAGCTTTTAATGGTTTGGCAAATGCTTCCAATATTGTGATTTATTTCAGCACATAAGCTAAGGTAACACTAAAAAGTAAAACACCTGTGGTTACAACTCCTGGTAGGATCAAAGAGCGTCATTAAACTAGGAGAGAAGACAAATTTTCTAATTTGTAATTCCTTGCTTTTGTTCTTGCTCCCCTAAATACTCTCCCACTGGTTTTGTGTGGAAATTTTAATATTCTTTCATTCAAGAGGAAGGAATTAAATAAAGAATCTCATTTTATCCAGCTTATCAGAAGCAGATGAGCAAAGAGCAGATGTAAAGAAGGCTGTAAAATATAATGTCTCCCTTCAGAAGAGGTAGAGCAGTTCCAGCTCTTGTGCTGGCTAATTTCCTACTGTGTGTAGGTGTGATATTAACTGAAAGATGGGAATGTGCTCCACCATAAGCACAAATATTCTGATATAAAAATACTTTTCCCCTTATGTTTTAGGCTTGGTTTGCAGATAACCTTTGTGAGGAGAAATTACCCTTAGAACAGACATGGTTATAACAGCAAACCCAACAATACAGATCACCAAACAGGGAAAGGAACTTTTTTTTTTTTGCCATTTTAGGACATAATGGATAAAAGTTGTGTTGCTGCTGAAGTGCCTCCTAAAGTGTTAACAAATTCCCATCTACCAGCAGGCCCTCTCAGGTATTTCCTTCCCTTTGGTTTAGCGAATGCTGGTATCGCCAGGAGTTCGTCTGCAATTCTGGCTTATCGATGATGGTAAAGCCGGCGTGCTACGGATGGGTTTAACTACGTGCACATATAAAATACGCGGATATCTATTCCCCATGCACGAGTATTTTCTGCAGTTTTCTGTGTTTCTCTCTGTATCTGGTAGGCACACACCCGCAGCCCCCAGCCCACCTGGTGTGAGTCACGATGTCTGTGAGAGCGCCGCCCTCCAGGAACTCCATCACCACCCAGAGCTCGTCCCCGACCAGGTAACTGTTGTACATGTCGACCACGTTCTCGTGGTGGTAATCTCTCATGATCACAACCTGCAGAGGCACAAAGGGATGAGCTGGGAATGCTTCAAGCCTTATCTGACACTTGTTTTGACCTTCTTTTTCACTGTGCTCTTCTCCTGGTGCTGAGGAAAGGTTCTGCGATGAATCACATCCTCCCTAATCCTTATGCCAGCGCATAAACAAAATCAATATATTTACATAAAAATATCAGTCATCATAAATGCATCAGGAGGAAGAACCAATCTCTAGTTGATAGAGTATAAACAGCAGATAATTGTTTTATTTCAGCCTGCAGGAACAGAACTGTTAATTTAATTGTTTTTTTTATTGCCAGTTGCTTTCAGTACAACAGATTTTTTTTTTGACCTGATCAATTGTTCAACGCATCAAAGTAATTTTTATCACGTACTAAATGGTACTTTGCAGAATTTCAACAGAATGCTGGAGGAAGGCCCCAGAAAAGTCACTCAAAGAGACTTTTAAAAGGCTGACTGGTTTTCATGTACTTGGAGTTAGACACACAGGAGAGATACCAACAAGATATTCTCAAGAGGTCAAACAGCAAAAAACTTTACCGGCAACTGGCAATCAGAGAACTTTGGCAAAAGGCTTTGTGTAACATTGAATCAATGTAAAACACTTCTCAAAGCCCATTAACTTGGCCCTTTCAACTTGGCAAACTCTAAGCTTTTCGTTCGATTTTAAGTTACCCAATAATTCTGAGAAGAGGGAATGAGAAGGAGGAGAAAGAGAGAAAATTTATACAAAAGGACACATGCAGCCACCAACCCCTGGGTTCCAGCACAGCCCACAGAAAGTCCAAGAGAAAGGAGGGTCAAGACAAGTGCTTGCCTGGTGTTTGGCCTAAAGCCCCCCTGGTCTTCCTGGGCCCCTCCCCTGGGTGGGACTTGCAGTCATGGGGCCACGCTGGGGCTGCACTGGGGCTCTAGGGGCAGGTGTGGAGCACTGCCCCCAGTGTGCCAGGGACTGGCACCATGCCAGGCTGGGATACTGGCTCTAGGGGGGTGGGCAGCAGGGCACTGCCTTGCCAGGGCAAGGCCCGACCTGCCCCTGCCCCCGCACTAATGCACCCCAAAATGTCTGGAGACATCAGTCTCTCCAGTCTCTCACTGCTGGTGACACGGGGACAACTCAAATCCCACACCTGAAAGGGACTGCACAGAACTGGCACCACAGTAAGGGCAGCCCAGCCAAGACAGTGCCCGTGACCACAGGGTACTGAGGGGTGTCAGAATGGCAACCAGGAGAGAGAACAACAGCCAGGGAAGGCTTCATTACAGACAGAAGGATTTCATCACTGCTGACAAGAGATTTTCAGATGACACGAGTGACTGGAGCGTGTCAGGGAAGCAGCTTGGTCCTGCACAGCATGTAGGACCTGCTTCAAGATGCTCCTGTTCAAGAGACGCTCAGTTAGAGCCACCACAGCCTCCAGCAGAGGCAAAGCCAAGCCCAAATAACCAGGAGAGTCATGCACTGCGTAAAAAAGAACTGGGTGAAGTTTGTTAAAAACTAGTATTTTAATTAAAAAGTGTGAAGTTTTTAAAGGTTTTAAAGAAACCAATCTGTCGTGCTGAGGGAAGATCCACTTCTAGTTAAAACACAGGAAACAAAAGGCAGAATTAAAAGTTTCATTCTCACAGGAAGTTTTCCTGGGATCCTGCAGTGTTTTTGGTATGGATCAGGACATTTACAAGTGATCTCAAAAAGGGAGCACTGAACACACCCCACCAGCTTCTTTAAGAGAGTAAGAAGTTAAATAAGGACTAACTCTTCAAGGTGCAGGAGGTACTCTCATCCTCAAAACAACTGAGTGAAAAAATGGCAAATGAAAAGGAGTGTTCTGAAATTTAAAATAACGTACATGGGGAAAAGAGTATCCCATAAGAAGCTGTGGGCTTTGAACTGGCTGCAACCACTCAGGAAAGGAGATGTGGGAATTAACACAGATGGTTCCATAAAAAAAGGACTGCCAGCTCTTAGCTTAGTAACCATCAAGAAAGCAAAGGGAGTGCTGATGGTTAGGAGAGGAAGGAGGGAGGAAACAAAAAGCATGTATGTGCCAGAATACAGTGCACATGCTTCTTGAATAGTCTGGTTAGTTTGGATCCTCCCTCTCGGAAGAATAAACTGTGTCAGGACAGTCAGAAAAAGGCAGCTGGGCTATGTCTGAGCACCTGACACATTGCATGGACCAGCTCCTTCATTTCTTAGCCGTTTCCTGTGACAACATTATAGGTTTGAAGCCAGGAGGAGCCGTAGCTCACTTGAAACTGGTCAGGCTATACAGTATTCATACAGCATAGATGTGTGTGGGACTCATCATCTCTTTTATAAAGATGTTAATTTGGCTCTTGATGGTGCCATTTGGCCCATGTCTCCTGCTGAACCTGCCACCTGCAAAACCTGAGGCACCACCCAAACCCACGTACCTCGTTGAAGAGCAGCTCCCTTCTCTGCTGTTTCCTGAGGTCCATCTTCTTCACAGCGACCTGCTTCCCTGTGTGCTTCTCGGTGGCGATGCACACGATCCCCGTGGAGCCCTCCCCGATCTTGATGAAGTTGTCCAAGTACTCCCGGGGGTCTCCGGGGCTGACCACGAGCTGCAGGGCAGCTCGGAACTGTTCGTGGGACACCCTGGAGGGCTGCTGGTCCGAGGAGGAGCCCCAGCTGGGGGGAGGATAAGCACTTGACGTGATACTCGGGGAGCTGGGGTAGGAGGCGGTGGAAATATATGGAGAGCCGGGCTGGAGAGGCGGCTGGTGATAGTGGGGGGCTTTGTGGTAGACCAGGGGGTACTGGTAGCTGCTGCTGGAGTAGCTGACTTTGCTCTGACTCTGAGGTAGCTTGACTGGGCCCCGGGGGTAGGTGTCCGACCCCGAGAGCGGTGGGCTGACGACCAGCTGTGCTCGGTCATAATCCACCTGCAACAAACACAGAAAGTGAGGCTGCGTGAGCAGCACCTTTCTCCTTGCCCCTCCACTCCGTTTGTTTCCAGCACTCCCGGAGGTCCCAGCAGAGCTGGCACAACGTGCTCCCACACTGTCCCCGTTCTGCTCAACAAGGCACTGCTGCCCCTGTCTGGGCAGGGGTTTTCAGACCACGGAGTCTGGATGCTGAGGGCACAGGAGCCCTCAGCATCACTGACATGAGGCTGGGCAAGTCCAGGAGATCTTCTGTGCATCTCAGGTGCATTCTTCTGTCCAGGTACCTGTTTGTACATACAACAGTCTTTGCTGAACCGTAGAATGGCCTGGGCTGGGAGGGACCTATGCTCCAAAAAGTGTATTTGCTCTGCATCTGCAGTGCCCTGCAGGCTCTCTGGGCCATTTCCTCCAAGAATCCACCCCTGTCACATCCAGCCACAATTTGCCCTTTGGCGAATTCCAATTTGTGTCTTACCAGTACCTGGATTTTGATTCTCAACTCTTACCCTTTTCTTACGTTTTTCTCCAGCAATTCAGGGATAACCCAGCCTCTTCTTGTGGAGGTGGTGGTACCCTAAAATCCCTGTTATGTCCTGTCTTGCCGTGCTACCAGCTGTTGTTTGAGTGACTGCTTACGTGAATTTGACGAGGAGCCTAATTCAATTCACCATTTCTTAAGTCATTTTCCACAGCGACACACTACTTAACTGCAGTGTCACAAAACTGCTAATTTTCATCTGAAATCAGAGAAAATCGCAAAGGAAATTATCCCAGTGGGAAGCCTTGTTCATTTGTAGGTTCCTTTCTATTTTTTATATTTTCCAAGCTTCTCTAACCTTCTTCTATTGAAGGCTAACGAATACTTCACATTTACAAACATAATAGTTTGCTTCTATCTAAACTAAACCCCCCCCAAAAGATGAAGAACAAAAAAACCCACCCCAAAATTATATTTTTTTTCCTCTGGAAAAGAACATCTTCCCATTTACAGTATGTGACTCCTGACGATGTGTGGAGCATCTCAGGGCAGGGGGGTGGTTTGACACAGGCTCATCATGTAGCACAATTACAAATAATTATGGCAACGAGTTCATTTAATCAATCAATTTCAGTGGCAGTGCACAGGGATGGACAGAGCAGCAAACTCTACACAGCCCACGGTTGCTACTATTACTGCTGGCTGCCGGCCAGGAGTCCCTGATCCATGTTAGTTAAATGCACATTAATCTGAATTTGGCAGTGTAATCAAGGACCCAACTGAACTGTGAAATTGAATTCTGCGGTGGAACATCATTTGACCATTTTATGCTAAGACTGCAAAAAAAAAAAAAAGAAAGAAAAAAAGAAAATCTGCCGCAGCATCAATTTATCACCGTGGGCTCTGCACAGCGAGGAGGAGTTTAGAGCTGGAGTCACCTCGGTGTGGGCAGAAAAGCCTCCAGTGCAATTTTATGTCGGCACTTTCCCACCTCCCGTGTGAGCCGGGCGTGCCCGTCCTTTCATTCCAAGAGAGCTTTAGCGGGGAAGAGGGAATGCCTCTCCAGAGGGGCTGCTCAGAGGTTTCCCTCGGAAAAGCTGGAGTCTGCTTCCAGCGTGCGAGGCTCGCGCGCTGACAGCCACCCGCCATCGGGAGCACTCGGCGAGCACGAACAGGGCTGTACAGCCGCCTCCCAGGATGCTGGGACTGCTTAGGCAAAAATCCACGATTACAGCCATCATTCCCTTACTCCATCAGGCAGGGGCAGCCATAAAATAGAAGGGAGCCAGAGACATCATGAATTTCATGAAGGACATTACATCTGCCAAACTAATTAACGCGGAAAAGTGCTCAGATGGTTTGGTGGAGGGAGAGAAACTCAGTCTAACCCTGTCCTATATATCTGTGTATGTAGGCGCAAATAAATTATTGCTTTGGCTGTAAATACACCATTTTCTTTATAACCACTGAAAGGGGGAAAGCCTGGTCTAGAAATTCAAGCTGGATAAATCCACGCCAGTGAATTATTTGAGGCTTCACCCATGTCTGGTATTTCTGAGTATGCCCTAAGCTTAACACACTGGCAAAAAAGAATATTCTGCAGTGAAATTTTAGAATGAAAATTCAGGGGTTCAGTGTGCTTGCTAAGAATTTTTGAAAGCTTTTTGAGGTTAGCATTGCTGTACAATGTAAACTCACTTCCTGAATCCCAAGAAATGTTACAAAAAGTCAGGAGCTATAATGAGTAAATCAGCTGAAGCTCTCCTCCAAGGCTGTGTCCTGACGCAGTGCTCCACATCACGGCAAAATCGAACGCACTTTATTCCACTAATAATTCTATTTCTGCTACTGAATGCAGTGACCTACCGAAAGGAAATCCCTTAAATACTACAAAGGAAAGAAGAACACAGTCCTGCGCCCATTCAAGATCAGGTCAAAGGAGCAGCCGAAGCTCTGACACGACATTCATCAGGGCACAGCGGCATCTCCCGCATCCGCGCATGGCCGCGTTGGCACTTGGGTCTTTTCCCCATTAAAACACGGACGTAACGCTGCGTCTAAACTCAGCTCTTGCTCTGGTGACAGCGATGCCTGTTACGTACTGCAAGCACAGGGGAACACCTGCTTGTTCCTGAGGGGTCCCTTCCCCCTGAGGAGGCTGCCTGGCAGCCTTTCAGCCGAGGGGGTGTCCCTGTGCGCTCTGCGGTGGGACTGCGGCAGAGACGCAGCTGGCCAGAGCCCACATCCTCAAGTCCCAGTGGGATGGACTCGCCCCTCCGTGACATACAAGGGATTTCTATTTTTCAGTTTGCCCAAGTCAAAGGTGCAGAAAGGATGGTTTGTAAATCACAAGGAGATGGCAAAGGCAAAGGTTACTCTCTGGTGCTTTGCTGGTGGAAACCCCCAAGACTCCCTGTTCCACACACAGAGGTGGCAGGCAGCACTCATGTATAGCTGCTGGCATATGAATGGGAGGATAGGGAAAAAAGGAGAGGGTTTCTGACAGCAAAGGCTTGGCCCTGCCTTTGCCAGGCTGAAAATGTCCTCGTAGTGCAGAGGGACACAGAGGACGATGGTGAGAGACACCTCTGCTACGTTACAGCAGTACGAGGTAGTGAAGGGGAGAGGAGACATCATGGGGCCTTGGAGGGGGGACAGGAGAGGGTCACAGAGAACTCCTACTGGAAAATGACAGGGAAAGGAGCTTTGAAATATTTGGGCTTGGTGCCAGAAGTTAAGAGGGCTGCCTGCGATGAAGAGGAGGGTAAAAAAATCCCATGCAGTACAGAGTGGCCAAAAATAAGCCAACCTGGCACGACAAATTCAGTATTGTGAGACAATACCGAGGTGGGACATCAACTCTGTGTGGTGAGGATAACACAGCAGACTCTGCAACTCCATGCAGGTGTCCAGTTAGTCTGCAGGACAGGAGGGCAGGTGGGTAACACAGGGGTGGGTCAGAGGGAACCAAATCTGAGCCTCTGGCTTCCTACACCTCCATGGTGCACAGCAGTGGCCAAGCCCAGGGCAGGGCAAGTCTTCATTCACTGATGATGAAACAGGGCAGACATTTGATTTATCTGACATCTCTTACCTGCAAAAAATACTCAAGTAAGTCTGCTCTTCATGTTTACAAGTCAAAATGAACACCCTTGATAAACGCACTTTGATGCCACGCATTTCTGCCTGCACATTTTTCACTTACTTTTTCACCCTTTGTAATTATACTTTAAACCCAATGTCATTTGTAAAATATCTGACTTGAGATCTGATTCTCATTTAGTAAGCCCATTTGACGAACCATTATCTTACTAATGCCTCCTCAAAAAGAAGATTCTTCAGCAATCATCCAAGACAAGAAACTCCTATTCACTTCCAGGAGCTGTGGACGGGTTTGGGAATTGAACTGCTGCATTTAACAGTGAATCATCAAGTTTCAATACACCAAGGTTGTAGGAGTGTTTTTGATGCTCTGAGGAGAGGAACAGCTCACAATGAATCTTGCATGGAGGCATAATTTTTTTTTTTAATAAAAGTTGTCACTGCATTTTAATGGGTTATTTTTCAAAGTGCTGGAATCCTGTAAAAAACACCTCTGTCTTCTGCCCTACTGAAAGGTGTAAAACCGGCAGAAGCAGGTGCTACAGGGTCTCTGAATTACTGGATTTGTCCTTCTCCTTTCTAAACTCTGACAGAACGACTGCTTTCAGTAAAGGAAATGGCAGCTACCCCATCCCAGATTTTCCTCACAACTTCCAGAACCCACACCGAATGCCACACTGGCACTCAGTTAACTACCACACACACTCCTCCCACCACACCCTGAGCGTTGGAAAGGCACCTAAAGAGACCTGCAACTTTTCTACTCCCCCCATGATTTCTCCTCAAGCTCCAAAGCCCAGCTCTGTGCTTTAATGCAGAGGGATGAAAAATGCATCGCTCACCCTTCACCATGGGGCACTGCACCACAGTAATGGCAAAGGAAGCACAACACAGGCACACCTCCAACACAGGGATATCAGGGATCTGCAGAGGCCTGGGACTGCAGCAGGACACAACCAGGTTTTCAGAGCACACAGCCAGCGAGCAGGACAGATCTCACCACTGACAGGCACCTACCTCAGCGCGTGGAAACTCACAGCAACCCCAGACTTGGGAAAATGATCATCTCGGTGCCCGTTGCTAGGGGAACTCAGTGATGTTCAGTGCAAACTACATTGAATAAGCATCTCTTGCAGAATATTAGATGCTTAAACAGGTCATCATGATTATGTGATTAGAGGTGTGAGAAAAGCACTCTGAACTGAACTGAATGAGGGGTTACAGCGAACTGCTGCAAGCAGGGTAGGAAAGCTTGTATTGGTAATGTACCTCATGTGGCAGAGCACGGACAGATTTGTGTAGAGGAGCTGCCTTTAGATAACATGGCTGAAAAGCTTTCTAGCACATCAACCCCTTTTTTAAACTACATCTAAAATGTCTTGGGTGAGATCAGCTGCTTTGATTTGATTTCAGTGCTTAAAAACAAAGCAGAAAGGGGTAAAGCCCCTACTCTCCTTAGCAGTGAAGAGTTAATAAACCTTGTAATACAAAGATGGCATAAATACAGTATAAACACTGAATCACAGAGGTTTCAGCCTTGCACAGTAACAATTCAAACACACAAGTATCTGATATACAAACCAGACCAGCGTCTCACCTCCTGCTGAGATCTGCTCAGGCGTACGGGAACTCCCAAGGCTATGAAAAACTGCCAAAGAACTTGGGCTTATTGGGAATTTCGAATAAAATCCCCAGAAGATGGCCATCTCCAAACCTGCCTTTTAATAAGTACCTTAAACCCACTGGTCCCTGACATCCATTTTCATGCACCCAAGTAAAGCGGGTGGGTTTCCACACTTGCCAAGAGCAGCCACGCAACTCTCGGGGACGTTACCAGCCGCGTTTGGCATCGTGTGCCCAAGCACGGCTCCTTGCCCTTAATTTTTACTTTTCGCACTCCCCTTCTGGAGAGGCTGCTCCCTGCCCTGGCAGCACTGTCCCCAGGCAGGTCAGGTTACCTTGGGAATGCCTGCTGCAGTTTCGGACAGGCGGGGGTAGGTGTAGGAGCTGTAGGAATGTCCTTGCTGGTGTGCTTTGAAGGCGCTTGCTCCGTAGGGCATGGCCGGCTCCTGAAGGCCGGAGCCCGACCTGGACCTCTGCCTCATGGCTGGCTGAGGGCTCGCAGGGTCCACGTAGGATGACTTTGGCCTCTTATCATAGTCATCCTTGCCCAGGCCGTGTCCCCAGTCGCCGTCACCGTACTCCAGCCTCTCCTTGGGGCACTCGCTCTGCACCGACGCTCGTGACGGGGCGTAAGGAAAGGAATCCCTGTAGTCCAGGGAGGACCCGCTGGGGATCCGCTGATACTCCAGCTTTAGGCCGCCGTATTCCAGCGGTTTGGGCTTGGTCTCCAGGTGTGCATGGTAATCCGGGAGGAACCTGGAGAGGTCTGACTGCAGGGGTGTCACTTCCGAGTAATAGATGTCCCGGGACGTCACCTTCATCATGTGCCCGTTCTGCTTGGCGGCGTAGCTCCCCTTGTAGTACCTGTCCAGCTCTTCCCCGTACACAGTCTTGTCCCGATATTTCTCCACGACATAGTCTGTGGTAGTGTCTGACTCGCTGGAGTACTGGGAATACGTGATGTAGCCATTTTCCTCCTGGTGCCTCGGCACATGGTTGGCATTTCCTTGGTGGTGGGTGGGAGGACTTTCCTTCCGCAGGGAATTGGATCGTGTCACTGAGATGTTGTCAAACTCCTCCAGCAGGCCGTTGATTGAAGTATCCTTTCGAGGCTTGTTTCCTCGAACAATAGTCTGGGAATAAAAACATTGCTTTGATTAAATACTGATTTTTGCTTAGTATTTCACCAAAAAAAACCACCAAAAAGGAAAAAAGTGTATGATTCACCCAGGAATACCCGTAGCAATGTGTTATGTTCTTCAGTCACATATCTCATTGCTAAAAAAAAAAACTCAATAAATACTTACAGTAGGACATGAAGAAATGAAGAAATATCTAAATTCAGTGTAGATCACAAGCTGGGATTTGGCATGCAACCCCAAGACACTCTCAGAAAGCCCAATTTCAGAGGTGGGTGTTCAGCAGCCAACAACAGAGACATTTAAACCCACTACTTACTTTTTTATTTGTTATTATTCAGTTGTCTACATCAAGCCCAAGCGGTGGGATGAATCTGATTTACAGGGCATGGATAAGCTAAACGAAAATCATTCAGCAGTCATTTCTATGTGTTATTTTAACAAACTGCTGGAATGAAAACTTAAGTGTATAGTTAAACAGGCACTGAATTTTCTTTTTCTTTTTTTTTTTTAACAAAACAGTATGTTCCTGAGTAGCAGAATCCCACTGAGGATTGCCTCTTAGTTAACTTAGTGTAAAAGACACTCACGAAAGAGGGAAAAATACTTAACTCCATCTCATTGCAACACACAGCATCCAGCAAACCACAGTGCACAACTCTGGCTCTGGGACACCCACATCAGAGATGCCAAGTGCTGGCCTTGTTTGTGTTCCACTATTGCAAAGCCTTCCAAAGATCCCCCTGCCCATCCCTACACCCTTCTGTCCAAAACACTGGTGATCCTGGCAGGATGGGAGGCGAGCAGTGCTTGGTTACAGCTCTCCTTCAAGAAAGGTTTTATTTTTTCAGCCAGTACCACCTGAAGGCTGTAACACGTGGCTGCATCCATTTTTCACCTGGGGACTGCCATTGAGCACCACTTCACGTTTACAAACACCCGACAAGAATAAGATGTACAGATTGGTGGCCAGGGCCATAAATCAGCCAGGCTCTACTGAAAACACATTTGCTTTGCTGATTTACTTTGGCTAAATATCTCTGGCTGAATCTTACTTAACTCACTGAGCTTTTCAACAGAGTTGCTGTGGTCACCCCAAGGAGATTTCCCTCTGTGGGCTGCAGCCTGTGTTGCACACTGACTGTGGTGCATCGGGAACCAACCAGGCATATCAGATGCTGAATGTGGAATATTGGACACCAACCACAGCGTATCCGATGCTGAATGTGAAATATTGGACACCAACCACAGCGTATCAGATGCTGAATGTGGAATATTGGACACCAACCGCAGCGTATCCGGTGCTGAATGTGGAATATTGGACACCAACCACAGCGTATCAGATGCTGAATGTGGAATACTGGACACCAACCACAGCATATCCGAGCTAGCCTGGTCGCTGGCCCTGCACTTGTTGTTTTGCACCAAGCATGGTGAGGCTGTTCAAGCCCTGCTTGAAAGCACTCAGGGGTTCAAACTTTGTCAAAAAAAGTATTTAATCACTAGTAAGATCACGAAATTAACAGGAATGTACTCCTCTGTCTCCCAGCAAAAGGCAGCTGAGAAAAGGCAGGCGAAAAGCAAAGCAGTCCTGACCTCGCGCTGTTCCCAGCTCTGATTTATGTCCATAATTACTTGCCTAGTTTGCTATTTTGAAGCCAGTGGTACTGAAACAATAGGACAGCAAAAATAAAGGACAGCAAATAGATCACTCCTTTCACCTCCGAAGCCATTCAGCAGGATGAGAGGAATTGGTTTCATTCTGCTACAGCCTCTTTGGCAGGATGACTGCACAATCATTCATATTTAATTATCACATAATAAACCAGCAACATTCGACAATGAAATGCTTATAATTGAAAACAAGATTGAAATACCCAACTGCCACCCCGCTCCCCTGGGCAAACGCCTGCCGAGGAGGAAAATGCCAATTTAACACTCTCCATGGGACTGGCCTTCACAAAGGAGGGGTTTCCGCGCTGGGCCTGCACAGAAGGGCCTCGGAGCCACAAGGAGCCCCTGGAGCAGAGTGGCCTCTTCTGTTACAGGGAAGAGGAGTTGTCCCTCTGCTCCTCCAGGCACATGCTGTCTGGAAGCAGGATTTTCAGACACCTTCAGAAGGAAGATTTAGAAGAATGCAGCTGAGTGTTTATATGTTAGGGAATTCATTGGTGACAAATCCCTGCAGCTCGGGGATTTTCTGCAGACAGGTGCATGCGTGGGAGCACCCTTTTCGATTATGAGGACTTAAAAATAGTACTAATAGTAAAATGATCTTACAGGAAATTTTGATTTTCAAAAAAAAAAAAAGCGCTTGCCACCGAAGCCCCAGCCTGATGAAGCTGTCTTGGATAGCTCTGGGACCTCAGTGCTGTCTCATCCTGACTGATGAAGCTAAGGGGATTAAGAACTAAACCCCTTTTCTTTTATCCCAGCATTTTTAGGATGATCACTGGCAAACAGTGACTTGCAAGTGTGATGGCTGCAGTTCCTATTGGCTTCAGATTCTTTTCCATGAGAAAATGAAAATGGCCAGCACAAAGGGAGGATAAAACTTACCTATTCCAGAGGCACATCTTCCACTGAATAGTCAGTGCTTTGCCACTATGAATAAAAATTATTATCAATTATGATACTGATTTATTGCTAATAACAACAACAACATTTCTATTTGCTTTGGCTTGTTTTTAAATTTTGCATTTCCCTTATATGGAAGGACACAGATTTGGGAAGATGCCCTCTGGCTAAATCAGACAGCCTACACCAGCTTGATCTTTTCCAAGGAAACATCTAGCACCATTCCTATCAAAACAACTGTAGCGTCCATGGAGAAGAAAATTTAGGAAGTGTTTCACCAAGACCCTGTGAAATACTCTATATTGTCAGGTGTTTTGCTATCTGGATAGAACTTAAGATGTTTATACACAATTCTGAATACACTGTGTAACTCCCTGGTGAGCAGAAGCATTTACTAGGCTGAAAAAACTAATTAATATCCCGAAGAAGATATCGGTCTAAAGGAGTAATAAAAGTAATTGCTCTGTAAGGATGAGCAGAGCATCAAAATTAAAAAATAAAATCAAGTAAGATGTTATAAAGAATAAAACACATGTTGTACCATGTTAACTTGTCCTGAAGTGATTTACTAGAGGGAAAGTGTGTGCTGGGGGCTCACCAGCACCCACAGCTTTCCTGGGAAGTACAGTATGCACAGAAAGAAGCCTGAGATTGGGAGTTGCCATAACCTTGGCCCAAATTCCCAAACCTGAAAGCCTACAGGGAGTTAGTGCCAGGCCCACAAGGAGTACCCAGGTTCCAAGGAATGACTTCAGTGGAAAAGAAGGACTGATGTTGTGGGGTCTTGGTTTGAGATTGTGGACTCTGGGCACTGTACCAGTGAGCAGAGGGAAAACCTCATGGGATATACATACAATGGCAGGAATCACAAATGATGGGAAATTCAAGCTCTAACTCAAAAAGCAAAACAAAAACCTTGAAAGAAAATATAACAGAAAAGGGCTACATGGAAAGTGATATCATGGTAATTAGTGTCATAGGAACTAGACTAGTTTTTTAATTCTAAAGGCTTTAGAAACTGAAAAAAATGTGCTTCCATAGGAGGAGGAGGGAATTCTGTCTCTCTCTATATTCCAGATACATTTACAGAGACTGTTTTCTGAATTTTTATTCATCACTTACTGGTCTCCATATTTTTAAACTTAAGGAATTTTCAAAGCAGCTAAAAGCAAAGTATTCTTTGCAAAGGTTGATGAGCTAAGATTTCCAAGGCCTTTGTTCTGTCAGAACATGTAATGGAAACCTGTACAACACCTCGTCACGCACGGAAAACCGGGATCGTGCCTTCCGTGGGTGCAGCTCCCACGGGGCTCCCCAGGGCAAGCTGGGCTCGGTGCTGGTCGATGCTCCATGTTTATTAAAGGACGTTTTCCAGCGCATTGTGCAATTTAGGAGGGATCAATGTTCCCGCAGATGAAGGAGCGCCGGTGAATTTTACGCTACCGTTCCCCTAGTACATTAAATCAATGGGGCGCAGTCTCCGTGAATTAAGGCTGGAGCTGCAGCTCCCATTCCGTTGCCACCGCTCTCTGGACAGGCTGGGCGCCGGCTCTGGAGCCTGGTGACAGTAGACATCCTTCATGGCGCTTCTGCAGCGGCCTGTCCTGCGGTGATAAGCTATAATGGATCTGTCTGTGAGAAAGGCTGTCTCGCCTTGTTTCCAGGAGGAGATGAAAAACAGCTCCCGCGCTCAAATACTGTATTAACCTTGACAATAATGAAGTGGGTAATTAACTGGTTTGCCCTAATGCGACCTTGCATTTATTGTCTTTAGAACTACTATACTTTACACACTCGTTAAGAATATATCATCCTTTGTCCTCCCGGAGCTGTGTTTTCAGGAGTCAGTGAGGATTTTAAATCTCTGTGATGTGCAGGATGAAAGAAAAAAGGAATTTTAAGGAAAGGTCGCCCTTATAAACAGCCAATCTAAACTCCGATTTTGCCTCTAGCTAGCTTCTCCCCTCATTTGCATTACACGTGAACTAAAAGCACAGCCTATGCACAGCTGAAAATCAAATTTTTTTTCTTAAGAAAAGGTGCATAAAGCACAGATGGTCAGAATAATCTAAGTGATGGATGTGTTGGTAATTTATTTTCTTGTGTTGCAAGACATTCAAAGTATTTGAAGCTGTGTTCATGACACCACGTTACTCCTCAGCATAAACAAATATGAACGGCACTTGGAGAGAAAAACTGATCCTTGTCATCACTTCAGAAGGAAAACTCCAGCTTGCCCTTGTAAGTAAAAGAGTTTTATAGCTGCAGCCAAAGCATTTTACTCTTACCAGAAGAAAAAGTACTTAGATGAGGAAGAATTTACCATGCAGGTGACCACACAACGGAACACACTGCCCAGAGAGGTTGTGGAGTCTCCCTCACTGGAGATACTCAAGAAGTGTCTGGCTGAAATCCTGTGCCGTGTGCTCTGGGATAACCCTGCTGGAGGCAGGGAGGTGGGACCAGATGACCCATCGTGGTCCCTTCCAAACGGACCCATTCTGTGATTCTGTGACCCCAAAATAGCTGGAGTCCCTTAAAAATCCTGGAAAGAGGCAAAAGCATGCAGCAAATGCCTGCTTTTTCCAGCAGCCCAGAGCCAACATGAGGTGGATCCTCTCCCTTGTGTGTGAGGCTCAGTTGAAGTCTGAGGTGCCATCCTGAGGGCTGACACCAGGACCAGGCTCGGGGGGAGGATGGCAGGTGAGAGATAAAGACCTGCCCACGTCTCCAATGGCTGACTGTACACGGAGAAGTAAAAGTGGTGCCAGGGAGGAAAAGGGATTGCAGCTGAAGGCCCAGCGCCCGGGGAGCTCAGCCAGGAGCTGGGACTGCTGCTTTCAGGTAAGCAGTTCCACTGGGCACTTAAGGCTTTTCCCCATGGAATGCTCACTTGAGGACAAGTTCAAACCTCTGAGTTGCTTTTCCAAATGACAGTGTCAGAGTCATCCTCCCAATCCTTCCACATTCCAGTGAGTTCTTAATTACATCTGAATGGGGAAGCTTCATGAGAAAGGACTGAAAAAATTTTCTATACCTCCATCCCCTCTTTCCCTTAAGTGGGAAGTTTAGGGCACTTGTGCCACACAGAGTAGCCTGGAAACAAGCCTTTTCGACAGCAACTCGCCAGATACGTAGGGAGAAATGATGCTGGATGGGATAAGAGGTAATTTATCACTCTGCACCCTTCAGTAGTGTCCTGTGGGATCTGCTCCAGTTTTGATCTACAGCCTGTCTACAAAACAGCTATTACTCAGAGTTAGTCACAAGGAATACACAACAGACAGGAAAGTATGTTAGAACATCCCTTCCTGATGCCTGCAATTTAGAGCTTGGTTTACACCTGGAAGCCTCAGAGTTTGTATTGTTTCTGTTATGAATTCCTTCCCAATGCTATAAATTCTCATTCTGCCCATAAAAACAATAAAAAAAAGGTAATCGTTTTGGTATCCCACAGTTCCCTCCTTGGGGAAGGCATTCTGCTGATTGCAGTGGTGCTGGATGACTCAGCTGGGCCAGGATTTTGGGTCTCTCCTCCCTGGACCAAACACACATTTTACACCACAGAGTCACCTGCCCAAACCAGGAGCAGGAGACAGTGTCACCTGCCCCTTGCTGGGAAGTGTCAAAGCACATGAGCCACAATCCTGTCTCGTGAATTGCTCTAATCCCTTTCCAGGAGATCCATGAATCCCTGTTTGGGACAGCTCTTAGACAGGACCTTTCCTCTGCACAGGAGATATTAAAGAGAAATGCAAACCCCCAAAGTAAAACCCAGCCAAGTCAGCCTTTGGAAGGGCAGAAGCCCCCAGACAGGAGCCCAGGGGTGCTGCAGGATGTGCCATGTCTGGGACGTGCATGTCACCAGAGCTGACTCCAAATCACTGGATCAAAACAAAGGTACAGCTTCAGAGCAGTCTAATGTGCTCAACAACACTAGTGTCAGCTGTTTAAAATTCTTCAAAAGCAAAATAATGGAAAACTATAAAAAAGGGCTCACCAAATGAGCACTGTGTAATTTGTCAGCCTGCACAGCAGTTTTAAAAGTTGGTTTCCATACCAACAAGAGCAACGTTTCATTATAATCACATTCACCGGTAATTCTTTCGACATTTTAAAATATAGCAAAACATTCAGTTTTAAAATATCACTGAAATACCTACATTCTAGTAACTTTTCCTTATTTTTTTTTAAATACACAAAAATGCTTGTTGTATGTAACTTGAAATGCTATTAGAGAATATTGAAAGCTAAAAATAATTATTCTGGATCTACTTAAACCACATCTGATCTGTGCAATTTTATATGTAATACATACACAGATCTCTCAGACACACAAAAAGTGAGTGAAATGTGACTTAACAGCTTTAGTTTGAAAGAGAAAGTGTGTTTATTACTGATGGGTTAAACAGCACTTCAGGGAGAGGAGTGGAGAGATCTCAAACCAAACAATTTCTCTTTCATAGGACTTAGGACATGTCAGAATTTTCTTTTATCCAGAGATGGAAAGGAAAAGCAAAATGTCCCACAAAATTAAATTCCTCAAAAACATTAACCACAGGAATTTTAACTGCCCTCTTAGTACAGCTGCGTTTTTGTAAGGCTGGTGGCAATGGTTTCAGCACAACAGTGCACAGAGTGGACCCCCTAAACTAAAAAGCTGTATCAAACCACACCAAAGATTGCAATGTTTTGTCCAAATTCTGGAAAAAATCTGCTCATCAATGTAAAATTTTCCTGTTTTGTCAAATCAACATTTTCTGGCAGGAAAAGAGAAAGATCAGTGACCTGGGAAGCCTGATGGAACCAGCAGGACCAGGTTCTCTCCCTTTCAAAGCCATGACATCTGCTAGTGCCTCTCTGTTAGAGGAACTGGGTTGTTTGGGGGTTTTTTGCCCTCAAGGAAGTTGCAAAGCTAATTCAGTAAGATTTACTGAGGTACAGCTTGGTCAGGAACTGCTGTTGTGGTTTCTGCACCACACAGGATCCCACGGCAGTGATGGGGGCAACTGCAGCAGCAGCAGCAACAGCTGCACCAAGAAAGCACCAACAAAGCAGCAGCTTTCCAACTGGGCTGACTCCAGAGCCGGGTAAAAAACACAAAGCAAACTTGGGGACATTTGGGGAAGATGACAGAAACCTCTCCCTACAAGAAACACAACTTCACTTTCAGTTCTGTAACGCCAAGACACAGACTGGAAGCTCATGACACGTCACAGGTCCAGGACCAAACTTCATCACGGGTAGGGCTGTGTGTGACTTAAACAGGGTTTTGTCCAAATGAAAATAACAGAACTGAGGGCAGTTAATATAAAGCACTGAAGCTCCAGTGTCTCACCAGTACCTCTGAGATCTGGGCCTGGGAACTGGTTTGTGCCTCAATTACTGATGCACTTAGGGAGAGATGTGGGAACGACGCCTTCTGCACTCCAGCTCCTCATCCTCAGCCACGATGCAGGCGACAGGAGATGAAGCAAGGGCTGGTGGCAATCCTGATGCCTTTCAGTTCTGGCATCACCACTTTCAAAGGAAAATGAGTCACAAAAATGCATCTTAAACCAGGTATGCACTGACTCTGCTGCCCATCTGAACTTGCTGCAAGCACTCCCCAGAGGAACTGCAGGGAGGTGGGACAGCAAGAGGAGCCTACAGGGGCCTGGGGCTATCCCAAATGGATGCAGAGTTCTCTGCAGCCACAACACAACAGTCATCAACCTTAATGTGTATCAGCCAGTCGTCCTTACATATCTGCAGTCTAGACTGTTGTTTTTCTGGGGTTTTACGTGGGGGAGATGTAAAGAAAACAAAACTTCATTTTTCTCAACAAAGGCCTGAGAAATTGCAAGAATTAAACAACACTTCACCACCAGCTCCCCAAATACTTCAACTTTGACTACCCACTGCTTCACTCCACAGGAGCCATGGGTCTCCCACACGGTGCTGACACTGACACACCCACTGCCACTGTTTTTAGGGCACAGAGTCAGTATTCTACATCCACACATGACTGGTGCTGGCAACTGGTGGGGCACAACACCGTGTGAGTCTTCCCAGGGCTGACAGGAATTTAAAAGAAGCCTTTCTACAACCAAGCCTCATGCCACTACCACAGATTTTATTCTAAGGGCCACAAAAGGGCCAGGGTGGGATTTCTGTGGGGAGAGGAGCCCTGCTGTAGGGGGGGTGGTGTGAAATCCAGTGCCCCACCTCCCAGTCCCGCTCACTCATACATTTACCACAATGACCACCGTGGTACAGGGCACTGCACATGGGGAATGCAGTCTGCTCTCCACCAGCAGCACCAATTAAAAGAGCTGAGGAGAGGGACAGCCTGCAATTCACAAAGTCGCACTGCAGCATAAACCGTCTTTGTAGCTCAGATGAAATTTCCCTGGATGAGGTTCCCCTCGTGCCCTAAACATGCCCATTAACAAATGCAAGGTTGATGGAGCATTAACCCAATTAATGATCCCGGTGCTTTTTTTTCCTCAGTGAAAGATTTTTCTGGCTGCAGTTTGATTGAGCTTTCTGAAATATTTAAGTCAATTCCAGTGTGATAAAATTTTACACTCGGGAAGTAATTGCCTTCATCTGACAGCTCTGACAGTGGGGCACTTGCTCAGGAGGGCAGAGGCTCTTGGGTCACTCCACTGTGGTCACAGTCATCTCCTGCTTTTAATTAAAATGAGGATTTTGACAGTCTGTTAATTTAGAAGAAACAATTTGAACTGTATTACTTTTGGCTGCGATCCGCCACAGCAATGGAAGCTTTGTATACAGGAGAGGCTTGAAGACAAAGTCAACATTTCTGTTTCTGAGTGTGTGGGGCCAGCTCGAGGAGCTCCTGGTGCTCTGCAAGGCGGAGGGCTGTGAATTACTTTCCCACTCCATAAATCATCAGGCAGAAGCAGAGAGCAGAAGAAGATGTTGGTGAGTGCTGAGTGCCTCAGTCCCCAGCACTGCAGATAATGGGGCTCGCTGCCCACGAGCCCTGCTCGGGGTTGGGACAGTCCCTGCAATCTCAGCCCTGTGAATTTGGGATCAAGGAAGGGCAGAAGGAAGGGCAGGAGGAAGGGCAGGATGATGTGTGCAGAGCACTGCCCATGTTGGCAGGGAAGGCACTACCAAGGTACAGTGCCAAAAAATGCCTCAGTCCCATGGCCTTAAAACAGTCAAAAGTTTCAAGGTTCTTCCTAATATACTAAAATTGTGCATTCCTGGCCACACACATGCAAGGGGAAATTTTAATCTGACTGCTGTCTCTGACTACTTTGGACTTCTTCATCCTCTCCTGGAAAGCTCACTCCTTGATTTCAGGGAATCCAGGGATTTGTATTGGCAAAATAAAACCACAAAATAATTCCATCTGCATTGTAAATTGCTGCATTCTTTCTTCCAAGGAAATATATTACTTTTCCTTTTCAAGGACACTATCAAACGTGAAATGCAGTCACAGGAATGTTCTAAGGAAGTGGGACTGACTCCCACTGAGTGGTTTTCACCTGCAAACATGGACATGAAGTGAAAAGTGCTCCTGTGCAGAAATCTAATGGGTAGGTCAAATTTACAAGGCAGGTGAGATGAAAGACACGAGGAGCTTTCTCAGCTGACATTTTAATTATTCCCTCTTGTAAAAGAGAAGTGCAAATCAAACACCTTCTTGATGGGAACAAAGCGAGGCAGGAGATTTCAGAGGATGCTCTGCAGCAGAGGCGAAGCCCAGCCCAGCACGACAATCACTCATGTACAAGAAACTGCTCAAACATTTCTAGGCTAATCTCGATTTGATTCGATTTGCTGGGCTGCGTCGCCACCAAGTGCACTCTGTCCTCGGCGGCAGATTGGTCCTGACACGCTTAATAAATTAATCTGCCTGACAGAGCGGCTCCCTCCCTCCCCCAACCCCGCCAGACAGCAAGGGAAGCCAGGGAGAAGGAGAAGGGCAGTACAGATGCTGCTGGTAAGGGAGAAACGACGCTGCTTCCCCCAGCCTGGGGTGTGGGATGGGAGTCAGACCTCATCTCCTGCTCCAGAGCATTTTCCCAGGGCGGTTCATTAAAACCAGTGTGTTTAAATGAGATTTCTACACCTGTATATCCCAACAGTCCTGGAAAGTGCTACTTCATATGGAAGTGCAAGCCTTAGCATTAAGGATCTTCACTTGCCCTGTGCTCAGTGAGAATCATTAAATGCAAACTAGGACACAGATACCAATTACTGTTCTGCTCAGACTACAAAACTGTAAAATTCAGTAAAATTCACCACTTTATGCTATCCTTTTAACTGTGTGATCCTGATAGCTAACTACTAATGCCTGTTGGATCTCAGCAATTAAAAAGCAGAAATGCTCACCCTTAATACTTCCCTTTCATTCACTTTTTTCTCTCCAAAGATCTGTATCTGAAATGCCCTTTTTTTCCCAGCCCACACAGTTCATCCCACAGACAACAGAAAAGGCATTTAAAAGTCTCTGCAGGTAAGTCAGTGTTGTTCCCTGGTAATACATAGCACTTGTCTGGTGTAATTGGATCCTGCATGAAGGGGAGGACAACAAAGAAAGCTCAGCAAAGCACTTTCAAATTCCCAGAGAGCCACGAAAGCCCAGATCTAATCATGTCAGAGCAGGAGATAGAAAAAGCACATTTATACCTGGAGCTTTGGCTCCACAGGTAAGTGAGCTGCTTGGCAACATTTTTTTTCCTCTGATTCTATGACTCTATTGAACTAAACTCTGCTGGGATTGAATAAATGTGGCTGGTTATAATTATAGAATCACAGAATGGTTCGGGTTGGGAGGGACCTTAAAGATTTCTATTATATGGAACACAGTTTAATGGGACTGTAACCTGTCTGGTTTCTGTTGTGGACTACGGTGGCTCAAACCAAGTTCATGAGCAGACCTAGGGACAAATATATCACTGAGATGTGCAGAATGTGCAGTGACTGAACGGCTACTGTCACTGCATGGATGAATGAAATGGAAGGACCAAGCACTGCCCTAGTGCTCGTGTGGACTGCAGATGCTGCAGGACCAATTTTATGTGGAAATGCCCTCCCCAGACCTGTTACTACGTGGACTAAAGCATCTGCCTTGAGCAAAAGCCATCAGGATGCCCAAGCAGATTTCTCGTTACTTCAGCTGTCCGGGTCCGCCTTTGACACGCATGGATACGAACTTCCAGAGATTCCCTGCTGCCACCTAGTGTTCCCCAG
This sequence comes from Eulacestoma nigropectus, assembly GCA_013397775.1. Classification (NCBI taxonomy): domain Eukaryota; kingdom Metazoa; phylum Chordata; class Aves; order Passeriformes; genus Eulacestoma; species Eulacestoma nigropectus. The sequence continues at coordinate 2,244,428 of VZTE01000778.1, read as the reverse complement.
GGCCGACCACCGATGAAATAAGCAGAGAATTTTCTGACTTCAGCTTTCGCTCTGAGGGACTTCAGCAGCACCACTGGAGGCTCCGCCAATCCATGGAAACAAGGACTCTCCCAGCGTATTTTACTCCATTTTGGCTTTCTCAGCTGAGCCAAGCGGGAGCTCGCTGGACTGTGTGACTGATCTTGGCAAAACACACCCAGCCTTTCCAAACATTGACTGGGGAAAGCATTTCCTGCTTACACCTCACTGTTTATTTTCCAGGCTTTGCTCTGGAGGACTGTGGCCATGGAACAGGTTCCAGGAGGACCTCGAAGCATCACCTCCACCTGCCTGCTCCTTCCCAGGCCCAAGCCCTGCTCCTGGCCTCAGGGAGAGAGTACGGTCAGTGCAGGGAAGGCTTTGGAGTAAAAAGCTGGGCTGAACAAATGAGAAGGAGCTACAACAGCCACATGAGCAGTGATGGAGGCCTCCACCTCCAGGCAGCAAGCTGGGAGTGCGGCTCATTTTTCAGGACAGGCAAGCCAGCCAGAGGAGTTACTGGAACAGTGTCCTATAGATTTGTCTTCAGGGACCAACTTCCATGTTAAAAAAAGAACCTGATTATGAGTGTCCTTGCTCAGGATCTTATTCCTGGCTTGTTTCAGGCTATAAAGTGCTACCTGGAGAGTATTCCCAGTCTGGTGTTCCCAGAGGAAACCAGATTCAATTTCTGAAATGCTGACACGAGAGTTTGGCCCTTTAATGCATAGACCCGTGGGTTAACATGGGTTTCAAGCTCTAAAGGAGGCTGATCTGCTCCAGCAGCTGTAGACTGTGAACTCCCAAGTTTACTTTCAATCTTTATTTAGTGTACTGCAAAGTTCTGCTCACCCACATAAGCTCTCAATAACAGGACTAAAGCTTGCCCTTGCAAGCTTCCTCCAACACTAATATTGCTTAAAATCTCAGTGCTGATGCATTTAAGAACGTTCTTTTACTAATTATGTTGGAGACAACTGTTACCCACAGAAGTCTGTAATCAATATTGATCTGTATTATTGTCTGACCCAGGTAAAGTAACTCCTTTGTCACGTGAGTGGACCAATTCAAATCAATGTCAACTGTTGTATGGGCAAAGCTTGCTAAGATGATAAAGGATTTCTGAAGAACTTCCTTAGATCTCCTCACTGCAAACAGCAAACTCCAAGACGCCCTCAGGGAAGCACCCAGTGAGCTCAGAGGGACTGTGCAGGTGTAGGTGTGAGCCTGCCTCCAAGGCCATGCAGGAGGGAAGGGTATTGGCAGCACACTTTCTTTTGGGGATGTCAGGGACCTTTCAAATGAGGGACGCGATCAGCAGGCAGCCGTCACCCCTCCAAGGCAGAGGGGCAGAATGATGGACTAAAGGCTTTAGTGCAGTGCTGAACTTGTCTTCACGGTCCAAAGGGGAGCAAAGTGGAGTCCCACACCCACTGTCAGCTGCAGCGACCACCTCTGAAAACCACATTCCTGCAGGCATTGCTCCTCCTTCATCTGAGCACAATTAAAGGACAGTAATAAGATGGAATGTGAAAAACCGTTTTTTGCCACTTACAATATTTACTCCGTCTTCTAGGAGAGGGTTTTTTACTGGCAACCTCAGTGTTTCTCTAGGATACCAGGTCCTCCTTGTAAACCCTGGTGTTGGTGTCCACAGTCCAGCTGCAGACAGACTCCAAATGTACCTGGCTGAACCTGGGGGGTTGTCAGGAAGGACTAATACCTTGGTCAAAAAAGGTAGGTGAATAATTCATTTTCTGGTTCATTAGTTGAACTGAAAAACTGAGGAATATCCTATGTTTTGAGTCAGTGTGAAATTACAATGATGCTGGTTTTGATTCTCCAAACGGGGCTTTAGAAAAACAATGTCAGAATCAGGCTGGCTGAAATGTTTCAACAGCATGGAACACAACTGAATGAAAATGAAAGAGCTGCTGATCAGGAACTCTGCTGTTCAGAAAGCCAGAAACTCAAAACTATAAAGAAGAAGCCAGAAACTGAAACCTATAAAGAAGAACTGAGAATCTATTAGTTGCAGCATCATGGGGAGAGGTGCTTCCTTTAGAACGGAACGGAACAGAATGGAATGGAAGGGAATAGAATAGACTATTTCAGTTGGAACGGAGCTATAACAATCACTCAGTCCAGTTGCCTGACCTGGACCTGATTCAGGGCTGACCAATTGAAAAGCATGTTATTGAGGGCATTGTCCAAATTACTTTTAAACACTGACTCTATTGTTGAAATCAATTTCACAGGCAGCAAAATTATTCTTCTAAAGGACTCACATAAACCCTATAATTTTCTGAAATCAGACAATCAGAAATAAGCCCAAAAGTTTCCTCTGTACAATGTAGAACATATGAGAACATATTAACCTAGTGATATAATTCTAAAGAACTTCTGAGCTGTGTACTTCTTGCACTAATTCATACCATGGCTCATTTCTATTTGTACAGTGATTAATTTTCTGCAAGATTACACAAAATTGGCAACTTGGCTCTTCTCACACCAAGACAGACGCAGCCATGGACACTAGATGGCATATTTGTATTATATCTGTATGGGGAGGAACAGAGGTAACTGAAGTAGCACTGTCACTTACAGACACAGTAAAAGGAATGGCACTCAAGGGTGAAGCATTATCCCTTTGAAAGAAAAGCTTCCACTTAAATGTGTAGCAGTATTTTCTTCCAGGAGCACACAGCAGCAAATGCATTCCTGTTCAGTGACCAAAATAAACTGGAAGTGGGGCTGCCTTACAGGACAATTGCAAATCTGACAATAATCACTTGCAGGTGAAGATAATCACAGAAGAACTGTGGCTGGAAGGGACTTCTGCCTCCAGTGCACCCTCCTGCCCAGAGCAGGGCTAACACCAAAGTCCAATCAGGCTAAAGGGCATTGTCCATCAAATTTTGCCCTCTTCTTTCCAAAGGCTGAGATCCCACAGTGCCCCCGGCTGCTGTCCTGCTGCTCAACCACATTCCTCCCACCCAGAATGTGCTATGCTGCAAGCTGCTGGCTCCTGCCCTTTTTGGAGACAGCCCCTCCACCCTCTCCCAGCTGAGCAAGCACCAGACCAAACGTGCCATTGCAAAGCGTGGAATTAAGAACCAAATGTGACTTTACACGATGTGGTTACAAGGAAGGCCCACGAGATGTCAGCAGCCTTCCAAGTCCTGTCCTGGCAGATGCTATCAAGAAGAAGTAAAAATTTGGGAGGGTGAGGAAGTTAGGTCAGGACAACACTGCTTTGTCCATCTGCCACCACGCAGTGGGCAAAGCCTTTGAACAGCTCTTTATTCCTAAATCCCCTTTTTCCTGGTAAGGCAATTCCACATGGGAGGAGAGGGCTGGGAATTTTCTAATGAAATCTGGATGTTCCTGACTGCTCAAGTCCAGACAAGGACCCTCGTTCATCTCCCCTTCGAGGTCTTTGACCACTCAGCATCACTGTGTACAGTGTCCTCCATCTAAGCAAGGAAGCATGTAAATGTAGGAAAAAATGACACCCTAAACCAGGCTTGAATATCATTGTTGGGAAAATTGTAAGAGGCCAAACAGGATGGGGAAGAGAAATACTTGCTTTTTTTCTTCTGTCTTTGTGCAGAGTAAACAAAAGCTTTGATTTTCATGTCAGAGCTATTAAAAGGGCCACAGCCAGTAACTCATTTTCTGATTGGTTTTTTCTCTCTGTAGGAGAGATGCTGAAATATATCAGTAGAAACTTTTGAAAAGTTTTGAAAATTAAAGCTGACTCACCAGGATCGAGGTCAAGGCTTGAGGCAAAAATGAGAAAAGCTGTAATTTTGAGACAAAACATATAGATTAGACCACTGAGATACGAAGATGAAAGACTGGGAGAAAAGCTGGCAACCCTGTGGTCTGTCCCCTACAGAAATTCTCTGCTCTGCAAAAGCCACATGTTGCAGGACACCGGGTAAATGAACTGCCATGGGTTAATGGCACAGTCAGTGTACGCCTCAAATTAATGTGCACCTCAGCTTGGACGTGGGGCATCCAAGGGCACTTTGGTGAAGGGATGGAAAGGACAATGTTTCCTCTACTCTGAAGGCAGCCCGGCCCCCAGGGCACAGAAGAGGCTCCTGCCCTTTTCCCGACAATACAGCATCGATGTCAAGCTGAGGATCTCGCTCTGCCTTTTCTGAACACTGACCCCTCTGCATCACCCCTCTGTGCTAATGCTCATCTCAGAGCATGGCAGACACCACGGGGCAGCGAGAGCCCTCATCCCCTTACAACTGTGTTTCAAGGGAAAGAAATGAGGGAGAAAATTCAGGAGAAGTGAAATTCCACCACATGAGCACGGCTGGATTTAATGCAGTGTGCTCAGGGCAGGTCGTCACATGGAGGTCCCAGCACGTAGGATTCAGTTTTCTTGAAGTCTCTACGTACGTGGCCACTCAAACACTGACAGCTGCCTCTCTCCTTTCACAAGGACAAACTCAGCACTGTGTCACTCTCAAGCTGGGAACCTTGATCTTGCTGAAGGTGTGGATGGATGAAACTACCCAAAGCACCAACAAAAACATAGCAATGGAGGCTTGATGCATGTAGCAGCACAGGCAACTAAAGAATAACCCCAGTATGGTGTTTTTTTCAGGAACTAATGGCATTTTCCCTTCAGAACTTGACAGAAGTGAGGATGCTCAGCTGTTCCCTGCACTGGGAAACATGGGAAGGGATTTTAACAAGTCTTCAGTGCCACCCTGCTCCCACTGACAGCAGCAGGCATTCAAGAATGTTAATGGAGCATCTTTACAAAGCCAATGATGAGCTCTTCTGGCAAAAATCCCCAGAATAAAGGTTCTGGTGTCTGTTTTCCTGGTATTTTGAATGGAGTGGAGATGCATTTGCTTAAGTTATTGATTCTGAAGCTTTCCAGAAATCAAAGGATGGTAACAAACTGGAGCTTCTGTGTAGCATAAGGGTGAAGACAAGCCAAGCATATTGCGTGCTAAGAACAAACAGCAAACCATGAGCCCCAGGTACACATGGAATAACTACAAAGTACTGAAGCAAGGGGACCAAGAGGCCTGGCATCAGGACATCAGATTTTATGAAGCCTATTTCAAGTACAGGCAGACACAGACTGTTCGCATTTTTCATGCAGGGATGTTTTCAGTGAAAAATCAGCCTTTTTTCACCCCCTCCTTGTCTCTGCCCCTCAAACCTATCAAGATCACTGTTGTTCTATTTTTCATGAAGTTTTCTGCTGTGCTATACTTGTGCTTGCACCTGAAATACACAATCCTCTGCTGGTATCTGGGTCAGCCACACTGAGAAGGGGAATCCCATTATTGTCTCTCGTTGTTTTTGAAATGAATGAATTTGTACAGTCAGCTCAGGTTTGGATTCAAAGGCTGATACTTCCATGACAAGCCGCTGCCACCCGCGTGCCAAAGCACTATGAGCCTTTCATCCCAGCCAGCACAGAGGCTGGGGGATGACATCCCCCAGGATATTTGAGAGCCCGGGGCGCTGCCTCATCATCATCACTGCTGCTGCCGCCTTTGAATAGAGATGGAGCAGTCAGAGTATTTATCATTTACTGCTTTTACCCAAAGGGGTACACTAGGTACTATCAGCTCTGCTTTGCAGGCTGAGAAACAAGCAAACACCACTAACTGAGGAAGCTGCAAAACCTACAGAACTCAGAAAAAGTCTTTCCCATCCTCTGCCTCAGCTCTGGGTGAAGCCTAAAGCAAGCAAACACCAGTTCTGTCTCAAAACCAAGAAATGGTGCTGTCAAAGCCTGTCTCTCTGATCTGCGCTACTCTTCCGTCACAAAGGAGCACCAATTAGGAGGAACACTGCTGCCTCACCCCACAAAGACAGACAATACGGAGGGAATTAAATGGAAAAGAAATTTTGGAGCACGTAAGAGCACAGTTACAGAGCTGCTGTTATGACCTGAAACCACAGCACGAACAAGCTCTGGCCAAATGCCTCAGCCTGACTTAATACTGTGACTCAGGGAACAACTGTGAATCTTCTGCTACACGTCAATGCATTAATTGAACTATCAGCTGCTGTCTGGAAAAGAGAGAAGTTCTAAACAATACCGAGATCTCAGAACCTTTGGTTCCTGTCTTCATGAACTGCAAGTGAATTTTAAATCTTCCATTCCCAGTGAAGTTATGAAATCCTCAGTGCCAAATACCCTTTAAACACTGAAGGTACTGGTGCAAGTGCACACATAAAAAACTTGTCTAAATTAAATGTTTATGCTGAACTAGTCCAGCAACATTAAATATTCTTAATTTTAAAGTGACTGCAACTCAGCTTCTCTCTGTAAGTTAAGCTGTATCAAAACAAAGCATGTTAATTCTTAACAAATATACAGTAAAGTGGTATCTAGCAACAGAGTTAAAAGCCAATTCTCAGTTCATAGTCAATGCCTCTTAGTTGCTATTAAAACTTTCTAGCACTATTACAGAGGTCCATTTCAATTAGCTGCAACTGTGTCTCAGGGAAAGAAACAGGATGGTAAAGGCACAATTTCTTGAATCCTTCAGTCTTAACCCCATTTCCTCACCTACCTATCCCTTTGGGCATGCAATCAACTGCAATTTGGGTAATCTTCCAAATTCACATTTTCCACCTGCACAGAAACCCCTTCCTGGGGGTGTCTCTGCAGATGCTTTGTGCTCAGCCCCATGAGGGCACCAGGCTGCAGGCATCCTGTCCCTGGGACACACATTCTGGGAAGGTGTCGTGGGATGCACGGCGGCACCAAGGACCAACGTGGCCCGAGGCTACATTGGAAGAATGAACTTGGTTTGGGAGCCACACTTTGGCTCCTGGCCCCAGCCCTTTCCTGGCACAGCACAGTTTAGTTGCAAAGTACATTCCTGGAATATGCACATATGTAGACCCCTGATACACAGATAGAAAAGCAAGAATTTACAATTTCATGGAAAAAACCAGCAGCGATTTTCTCCACTTCAAAATGTGGCAATTGCCCATTTGGGGCTTGATCCTTCACCGTGTATTATTTCAGTGGGACATGAACCAAGCTCTGCACACATCCATTTGCAGGCCAAGGCCCAGAGTCATATCTTTATAATGCTGAGAAAATTAATGCATTTTCAAAGCTTTTAAGCTTATGGATTTATGGCTCCAGAACTGCAGGAAAGAGAGGGTATTTCTGCAAGATAATAAACTCCCTTTTTTTTCCCCCCCCATTTTAAAACATCTTCATGTATTCATGTCAAAACATCCAGAGATATTTTTGGTGTTAAGAAGGGCTGTGGAATAAAGTTGCTCTCCTCGGCTACCAGGAAGAAGATTACCTACCTTTTTCTTCATTATTCTGGGCCGCTATTATCTGTAAGAGATTTTATTACAGCAAAAAAAAATGAAGACTTTGGTTTTATCCCCATTGTCCTGTGGCAGCACCCAGCAGACCTGATCAGCAAGTAACAAGTGCCCTTCTGGAGCAGGCAGTAAATGTAAATTTAGCAAAGAGCACTTATCAAATATAACTACAGGGTCCATGCTCTCAGGATTATCTGATTTTCCCTTGCTGCAGAAAAATCCACATGGAAATGAAATCCTAAATTTATTCCGCAGCTGCATGGCAGGGAGAGGTGCGTGGCTGGCAGGGTATAGGCTACCACCATCACACAGGTGTGATTCACTTGGATGTCAGGATGTGCAACAGAAAAACTGCAGAATCAGCGTCAATTGGTCTACCAGAATCCTGAGCCTGGAATCCTGATGGCTCCCTGTCCAATGCTGCTCTACCCTCTAAGCCAAGTTTTCTTCCCAGGTGTCCAGCCTGAGCCTCCCAAGCCACGACCTGGGGCTGTTTCCCCTCAGTTTCCTACCCATCGAGGAGCTCAACTTCATCACCATGTCCTACTCCCTGCAGGCAGTGGCGGGTGGCAACGAGATCCCTCCCTGAGCTCCTTGCCCAGCTGAACAAGCAATTTAATTTCTTTCCTTTGGTGTACTTTTCCCTCTCTCCCTTGCTCCAAACTGCCTTTGCCTAAAGCACTGCTCTTAGATTAATTATCGAGGAGCTTTATGCTGCAGAGGAGCAGCATTGTGGGCCCCCTCTGGGACTCGTGGCTTTTTCTTCTGCAGCCCGGGAGCGCAAAGGCTCGGCCCCTGCCAGACCCGTGACTCACACTCTTCTGAGACACTCCCACCAGTTTCATACACAGAATTCCGTTTTTCCTTGCAGCTCTGCTGTTAAATGTTTGGATTTGCAGCTCCCTCCCAGCCGTGCCTGCCTCCCGGGACAGCTGATATGCAATACCCACACACTGCTGGCATTGCTTCATTAAGGTGACATGCAATTAAAGGCAGCTTGAGGGACTCCAAGGGACTCCGCACGGTACCTTCATAGGAGCCAGCTGGATGGGAGTGATGCACGAGGGATCCACCATGGGCTTCGGCCGGTTGGCCGTGTCCGCCAGCAAACTGTGCCATTGCTGAGGCAGCCCCGTGAACTTCTGCTCCCGGTGGTCGAAGCCAGTGTGGACCCGGTGCTCGAAGTTGGAGGGCCCGGAAATTTCCAGCCTTTTCTTCTTTTTCCCGAACATGGTGGAAAGATCTGGAGAAGTCACAGGGAAACAGGAAAGAAAAGAAAAAAAACCGCATCTTTACACTCTGTTGTAACCCTCAGCCATTCTACTTCATGGGGAATTTTAGTAGACGTCACTAACCAAATACCTACACGACCTTCACACACTGGGATCTATGCGAGGCAAGCATTTATCTGACCTCCTTTCTGGGAGAAGATTTTAAGAAATTAACCCAGTCTCTTACTATGTATGTTCATAATACTATATGAAACAAGGGAATTCTCAGGAAAGAAAGCCCCAGGTCCTAATTTCTACTCTTTTCTCTGCTCATGGAAGCTCCATGCCTGGAGCAATTTCAACAGCAGTGGACGGCTTTGGTTCAAGGACAGAACTTGGGGTAAGTGGTGAGCAGTGCCCCGATACAAGAGAGGAGCAAATGCATGCACAGCTTTGCATCCTAAATCTATACCCCAGATCCTGGACCGAAGACAACCCATCCCAGATGAGAGCCTGGCTCTGCTGTGGTCAGATCTAGGTCTCACACAGCAGCAGCCAAAGGGGAATTATTCCTGTGCCATTTCAGCGATGCAAACAGAGAGTTCAGATCTAGTTCTAACCTGGTCCAAGGGCCTTCATCTGCATTTGTGAAGGGTCCTGCTTAAAAAAAAAGCATAAGGTATCAGCTGTTATAAATATCATGGCCTGACTTCTTCAGGAGGGAAAGGATTTGCTATGAGAGCCACATGCCCAAAGCACCTGGGTTTATGCCCAGGTGGGCAGAGGTCCCTGGCTCCTGGCCAGCAGACTTGGGTGGGATCCATTACATCATGGCCCTACTCCTTTTAAGGTCCAGGAAGGAGCATCAGCTCTTTTGGTTTCTGTGCGGGTGGTGCGGAGAAGAGAGAGGAGTCCCTCCAATACTGTATAAGCAAAGAGCTGGAGGCTGTTGGAAGAAATGTGATCTTCCCAGCTCCTCCATCACTGGATCGACCTGGCTGCCTGGTGAAGCTAATTGTTGCAGGTCTTGCTCTACAGTAAGTGAGTGGTTTTAGTCCATTTAGGTAGGAGTGGGTTGATTTACCTTCCTCCTGTCTGTTTTGCCCCCCACCCAAGAAGGCGGCAGGAGGGTTTCAGGGCACGCAAGGGGACACAGGCATAGATTAGAATAGATTAGCTGAGACAAGAGAAGTTTCATTGGCAAGGTGGAAGGAGGCATGAGCTGCAAACTGAGAGGGGTAAAGGCATTTGCTCACTCTACTGGCTTAGGAAATAGCCAGTACACTCACAGCTTGCATTAACCCTTGGGTCCCACCTTAAAACAAAGTGCAGCCTGACAGTTCTATTGAAGCAAGTTCAGAATCGACTTTCTGGAGCACTCCAGAAATCTGCTGTGCAAGGCAAGGACAAATTCCTGGTCCCAGGGAAACAGACAGAGGTCCTGTTGCTTTTCAGAGAAATACTGTCCTGTCCTGGAAAAGGTCTCTGCCTGCTTTCTGCTGTCTCAGAATAGTCCTCCACCTTGCCCTCTGGGCCATTTCAAGCAGGGCTGGTTAAGCACTTAAACAGCATCTGTCTGAAAGAGGAGGCTGGCAGCTCTGTAAAACCTCTTCTATCACAGCTGTAAAGGTGCTGCCCTGACTTTGATTCAGGAGGTGGAGAGGAGAAGCTCAGACAAGAAAATACAGTTGTGTTGCTGCTGCAGCTAAAAAAAGATGGGATGATAAATCAGGTATTTATGCCACCCTCTTGCCTTTTACTGGTTTATCTAAAGATCAAGTCCATTATCTGAAAATTGATTGCTGGCTGCTTTGTAAGTCCCCCCTGTGTATTTGTAGGTGATAGTCTCCCTTGCACATATTTCCTTTAGACAGAGCAGACTTGCTCCTGTTGGCCTCTCTCCATAGGTGTCATCTTTCACACACCTCTCTCTGGCTTTCTACCCTACTGTGAACTCCCCAAAATCTCCTGCTCTTTTGACAGTCTCTCTCCAGCTCTGTTAACTTGGGTATCTTCCTCACCTTTCTCTCCCAAAACCTCATACAATCACTTTGATAAGTGGCATTTTTCCTTTTTCAACATCATAATTGTTTTAATTTTCTTTGGTGCATTTGGGTACCTTGTGGCATTCCCAGACATGTTTCCAGCCTAACCCAAAGCCATCATGGTTGGTCTCTGCACAGAGATTATCCATTTTCCAGGCTCAAACAGAAGCAGCTGCCAGGTCAGGCAATAGCTCCCAACCAGGCCTCATCCGCAGGGCTCCACAAATCGCAGCCGGCTGCAGATCAATGGCACTGCATCGATTTCACTCGCCCTCGGGGATGGGAATCCATGAGACTACTGGAGTAACATTTTAAACCATCAGCTCTAGACACATATTTTTTCCTCTGATCAATGCCAGGGTTTCCCGCAGGACTCGCATCCCAACGCAGCTGCTGGATGCTTGAAGTCCTCCCGAGCTCCAGACAACATTGGATAACTAAAGGCACGTCAGCTGGCACAGGGCACGTTGCTTTTTAAAGTGAACAGCACATTCACTCAACACGACACCAGCCAGCAAGTTACCTCCATTTCACTGCAAGGCCAAGCCAACCTCCCCTTAGCACAGTCCCTCCAAAGAACTGTAACATACAAAGCAGTCACAAGGAAGCTTCATTTCCCCTCATTTCTCCCAAAGAATGGAAATGATGCTGCCTGTTTTTCCTCAGCTGTCTGAGGATGAGGGTTTGGGGCAGCCAAGTCCATGAAATCTTATGCTCTGGGCTTGTAAGTGTCCTGATTCAGTCCCCACTGCTATGCTTGTACCTCATACCTCAGAAAAACGGAGATGATTTAATTTTTCCCATAGCTCTACTGATATGACACAAAAAATAAAGGACTTATTTAATCAGGTGTGGAAGCAGAAAACATCCCGGGTAAGTGGATACATGTTCTCCAAGACATATAAAGCTCTTTTAGGAATAAGAGGTACCTAAGTGCTTTGAAGAGAAATGATGGAGCTTTCCAGGATGCTGGATAATGTGTGTGTAGCAGAAAACTTACGAAATTTGTATCAAGAGCACAAAATGTATGAATTTCATTCAGGCACCTGTCCATTCACACAAAACAGCAATCCTCTCACAGTTATTAAGAACCCCTAATTTACTAATGGGATTACTTAGGAAAATATCCCACAGACACCAGGGCAGCCTTCATCAAAGGCACAGGGAGGTGGGAGGCTGCAGGGCAGCTCTGCGGAGCTGCCTCTGGGCCACCCCCATGCCAGAGCACTCACCCTTAACTTAATCCTTCCCGACAGCTTCCAACGTAGCCCTGATTGTGCCAGGGCTCTCAGCAAATGCCATCTCTCTGTGCAGCTCCTCCTGTGCTCACCCCCACAGAAGGAGAGGAAATGAGAGGTATTGTACTTGTAATTTGTTGCTATTTTGGTGGGATGAGCACAACCAGGATGTCTGTCCTCTCCCTGCACGTGCTTTGCCAAGGGACAGTCTGGCTGATTCCAACACCTCAGACATGGCACAAGGTGACACTCGACACAAGGGGGCTGGGGAGCCTGTGCTACTCTTGATGGCACTGGGCTTGAGCTGGCTTTGGGGGGAAGAGAAAACAGAACTCATCATTGCATTGCTTCAGTGGGGCATTTCTACAGAAAAACTTTACTTGCTCGTATGCTGAAATGATGCAGCACATCAATTTTGTGCTTGTAAATGTGAGATCTGAAGGAAGCGGTCCTTTAGTGACAGCAAATGATGAATTCAGTAAGCAGGACAGCACGACACCTAAAGCCAGTCTGCTCTTCAGCTAGAGAGCCAGGAGCCGAGTCTGTTCAGCTCCAGGCTGCCATGCCAAGGTCTCCTCAACCCACAGTCCAATCGTGGCACAAGAATTAGAGATAAGGGACTTTCCTTGCCAAAGCCATGATGGAAAAAATACGGACGTGACACTTACTAGAGGAAAACACAGTACTGGTGGGAAAATTCAGACTATTGCACCACCTCTCCTTCTAAGTAACCCACAGCAGTGCTGGTGCGCCACTAGGGAATGGGGAAGGAACAGCGATAGCGGGAGAAATGTGCGAGCTGTGCTCTGTGGATAGAGCAACCCAAACACTTCTATAATTGCAGTATTTGTCTTACCCTTTGTCTCTGCCCAAGAAAGGCGCAGTGCCAGCTCTGCTGGTGCCTGCTGAGGAGCCGTAACACAGCTCCACCCGGCTGCTGCAGGCACGAGGCAACGCTGAGAGGGTGCTATCAGGAGCAATCCCTGCTTTTGCTCTTAATGCTGTTTACTGTAGTGCCTAACAAATCGAATTACATGCTAATCAGCACACCCTGCCTGCTACATCTATGCCAGCCTTGGCTCCTTAGCATCGCACGCTTTTCTAGGCACAGAAATAATCCACTGAGCATCACAGTGCCATGGGCTCCCAGGCTGGTCCAAATTTTAACCATGTCCTTCAAGGACAGATCAGGTCCCCACAGAGGAAATTCCCTCAGATAATGCCAACGTGAGGTGTGTGATGTAGTCCAGCAAAGTAAATCCACTCTGTCAGCTACTGCACTATCACTGTGCTGCCTCCCAGTCACAACTGAAGGGGTTTTTCCAGCAAGAAGTATCCTACAGTCCCACACTGGAGCAGGAGGGTGGCAGTACTAATTTGGGTGCCAGTGGAGCCCATTCAGACTCTCCCATGGTGGTCTGTGCTCAGGACAGGATTTCCAGCAATAGCTTTCCCACAAAAAGTTAAAGCCCTGCCAGCTCACACCCCATAGCTCACACAGAGGTCAGGGGTTTGCTCACTCTCAAAAGTCTTGCCCCATCCTGGGGTTTTTATGAGTTGTCCCTCTCCTGTATGTGAGATCAGGGGACACTCAGAGACTGATGAACTGGAAAGCTGGAAGTCCAGATTTATGTTACTGCCCTCAAAGAACAAATTTTTGCATTTACAGCAAGTAAAATCCAAGGCAGTTGGAATAAAAGGAAAAAAAAGATTACTTTAATCCTAAGGTTAATAGTATTCTGTATCTTTTATCATATCCTAAGAGTAATCCAGTCAAGCTACTAAATAAGAGAGAAGTCTGTTTAACTCTGCCCCATTTTTTGTTCCCAATAAAGAAGTCAGAGGCACTTTTTGCTTCCCCTCCAAATAGCTGGTCTTTACAAGATAGGAAAGGTCTTTTCAACTTTGTGAGTCTTTTAATCTTGAAAACTACCAAAGAATCCCAAGTGCGTCCCACAAGCAGTGACAACAGCCGTTGCCATCCCAGATGTCCCCAGATAACCCGGAGCAAAGGTCTGTGAAATTCTGTCACACGTAAAAACATACAACGACCTTACAAAGTACCTAGAATAATGAAGTGAGATGGGAATTTTTACTTTAAAACGGAACTTTCAATGACTCTGTACTCAAGCTATGTAAGCCCTGTTTTTTTACTGTGGTATTTCAGCAGCCAGATGAAGTGTCCCACTAACCCCAGGAAATTGTGTGTGTTCACCATGACCCTCAGCCACCCTGGGAAGCCTGCAAGGATTTCCTACACACACCTCCCTGCTGCTCGAGCACGGGCTGGGCTTAAAATATTCCCTCAGGAGGGGCTCTGTGTTCACTGTCTGTCTCAGCCCAGCAACGTGTTTGCTTTTAAACAACCAGCAATTAGTTCATTTTCAATTAGGAAGTGCACACTGCATTAAGTCTGTGAGCCTGTATTTTCTGCAGGGATTCCCTGTGGTTCCTCAGCTGAGCAAGCAGCAGCAGAGCCCTTTTCCCTTGGGGATGGGCATGTTATTAGCATCTAAAAATTGCCTTCATGCATGCTGAGTATCATCTGTGAGCCCAAACGGGGGGCAGCAGCAAAGGCTGTGAAAAGATCCTGTGGAAAGGCACATTTTCTCCCAGGTCAGCCACACAGCCAAAAAAACCTGGTTACAGGCAGGAGTGTTAATAAAATACTTCATTTTTAAGAAACCTGACAGAGACACACACTGCAAAATGGGGAGATGGGTGCAAGTCGCTTTCTTTTGATAATTTTTACTTACTAATAATAGTTTTCTGTAATACAAGGACCTCAATTATTCCCCTCCAGAGCAACCCAAATGCAGTAATACATCATTAGCTTTGGCGGCTTCTGTTCCCCAGCTCTGATTAATTGTAACCTTTCTCGATATTTGATCGTAAATGAGAGAGTATGAATTGAGAAGCACAAATTAAATTAATGTGTCAAGGCAGCCTGCAGAGCCAGAGCTCCAGACAAATGTGAGCTGGGTTGAAACTCAGTCTCCAGGAGAAAGCAAATGTCTGGGATGGACTGATGGCAGCATAAATCGCTGAGAAATCCTCTGTGATGAGAGGTAAAAATGATGTTGGTTCTCCTTCGGCTCACACTGGTGCAAGTTCCTGCTGCTGAGGTAAGTGGAAGGAGACCAACACATACCTGTGTATCTATATCTATTCAATATATTTACTATACTTAATAAAACTATTAAAAATGAGGAAAATAGTTTGGGGGTTTTTTCTTTAACAAGGAACAGCAACAGCAATAGTTTTGTATTTCCTTTCTGTTTAAGGATGGTTCTGAGCTTCTTGGTGGGGACCCTCTGCTGCTGGCTGCAATCAGAACATGAGTTTCTTCTGTAAAAAAAAAAGAAGCATGTCCTGACTGCAGGCTTACATTTTTAATCAGAATTTATCTCTATTTTTAACTGAAAATACAGAGAGCACTACCCTATTTTTCAGGAGATAAAACCAGAAGCTACACCTGGAAAAGCAGAGTGAACTGAATGAGAAGACAATAAACCCCGTGGAAAGACTCTTAAAAACCACACTGGTTTCAGGTCAGGTCTGACACACTACTGTGACAAAAGGAGAAATCCTGTTTGACTTTCCAGATACAATATTCCTAAATACCTTCCTAACTCCCAGAGTCTCATTCTGGATGGATAGGATGGAAACAAATGGGAGATACCCAGGAACCAGGAGGCAGCTGCCTGCAGAGCACCTCAAACCAGAGGCAGGTGAGTCTTGGCTTGTATTCATTTATCCATTTACTGGTGTTATCTAGAGGGAGATCTCATTACTTCCTTAGATATAAGTTTTTTTTTTGTTTTGTCATGGGAATGGACAACACCCCATGCAAGTGCATACCACGTTGGTTCACCTGTCTAATGAGAGACCCCATTTCCCATCATCCCTGCTCACCCCTCTGCTCCTAATTATGATTTGACCATTTCGATTTGGGAACAATAAAATAACACCTTGGAAAATGTTCTCACATACTCTGCTAATGATGATTTTGAACGCTGACCCTCTGGCAGCAACAAAAGGGACCCACAAATCCTGAATAAACCAAGTCAGCTCACATTTTGAATCTTTTACCATTCTGCTAAGCTCTTCTGCACACAAATAATGTACTGACAGAAATTCATCACCTGTGACCACACAGTTTTTCTAGAGTATTTTTTCAGTTCAACCAAAGTATACAAATACCATTTTCAGTGCATGCCTGTGTGAGTTTTAGAATGAAAAGCTTGATGATCAATAGGATTCAACTTATGATGGATTTTCAAGGTGTCTGGTATTTTTTTGAGAAGGGACAGACTTCTAAGTCATTTAACCACTATTAAAATACATGCCTTAAACATGGAAAGATATCTACTGATGGACCAAACCAACAAAAATGCCTCTTTCCTAAAGCCCCTCATTTACCCTGTGGCATTCTGCTCATTTCAACCTTAGCTCAAATCAGCCAGTTTCTCAGAGTTTCTATGTCACTGCACAATACAATAAAAATACATTTAAACAATTACAAAGAGTCCAGGACTTGTCACTGTCCACGATTCTTTTCAATCCCACAATACCTTGTTTATGGCTGAAAATGCCTTCACTTGTCACAGCACAGCAGTGTGTCTCTTGGTAGCTGGCCCATGAGACACATCTAATAGAAATGCACAACGGAACAAAAGACAGGAAAAAATAATAACAAAAGCCAATGCATGCTTCCAGAGAAATAGTAAAAGCTGGTACAGAGTGGCCAAACTAGGATTGATGTACTCCAGGGAACAATACTCATTCTTCTTATTGAAAGCTACTCTTGTACGAGGACTCATTTCCACACACTGACTGACATGTGCTTTCCTAATTTAGAAGTCTTGTGATTCCCAGTGGATTTTAATGCTCAGTAATTTTCAGCTGAGTAGCTTAAACGCGTATATTGTAGTCAGTCACTCTCTATTATCTCATACACATGCACACATAAATAGCAACGTGGAGACAGAGGTTCGTGCAGGGAATTAGTCTGCAACAGCTCTGGGCAGATTAAAGAGGAAACCCCCCCCTCAGCCCCCCGAACCCCCGGGGGTAACTCAAATAATTTCTATCCCTAGCAAGTGAAAAGATTCCAGATTTGCAGAAGCAAATAGTCCTCTGGGTGCTCAGCTTGAGATAATTAATGGTATTAACTTTGTTAGGAAATGCTGGACATCCACAGGGAGAGGGGATTAAATGAGGCACCCATTAAATGAGACACCTTGAGTCTCAAGTTACTTCTGGAACTTCAAGCAGTTGTAAATTATTTTTTCTGAGTTGATATTAGCACTTTTTAAAGACAGTTCTACACTGTTCTATATAAAGGATGCAAGTACTCTATTTCTATGTTTTCAATTAGAAAAAAATGCTCAGTGAAGGAAATACTATCAAGAATGAAAGGGATGATAGATCAGTAGAGAAGACAAAGTGAGCAGAGCTCAGACCAACCTGCAGGAAATATCAAAACCAGAACTGTGAAACAGTATTGTGTAATTCTGAATATTAGTAAATATGGACATTTTTGTAGGTTGGGGTAACTGTAGGATAAGAACTGCAAGAATATGAAATTCTGTATTTATCAAAAGACTTAGCAATGTGCTTGAAAAACACTTGGAAAATTGTTCTTATCAATCGTGCACCAGGTTACACCTTCTCTGCATTTTGGGCCACATCCTTAGCAGGATCTGCTGGCAAAGCCTCAGCAAAGGAGATGGGCTGGCCCCAACTTGTAGCACAGCACAGGGGACACTAACACATCTTGGGTTTGCATGTAAAGCTTTAGTTTTAACTTTCTGAAACTGAGTTTCCTCCCCAACACTTGATGGTAGCTGCAAAGCTGGCATTACAAACATACAGAATCACAGAATGAAGGCTGCAAGAGGCCTTCAAAACCATCTAGTCCAACCAACACTTCCAGAGATGGTGACCCCACCACCTCCCTGGGCAACTTATTCCAATGCCTGACAACTCTTTCAGTGAAAGCATTTTTTCAAATACCTAATCTGAACCTCCCCGGGTGCAGCTTAAGGCCATTTCCTCTTGTCCTTTCAGCTGAGATAGGGCAGAAGAGACCAACCCCACCTCATTACAAACTCCTTTTGGGTAGCTGTAGGAGCAATAAAGTCCTCCCAGCCATGCCAGGTCTCTCAGCCACTGCTCCCAGCACATGGTTTCCAGAGCCTTCCCCAGCAATGTCCTTTCTGAAGTGAGGGGCCCTAAAGTGAACACAGCACTTGAGGGGCAGCATCATCAGTGTGACCTCAACAGTGACCAAAGGCTGCAGTAGGGCTTTTCCACAGCTCCCTGGAAAGACTTCTCACAGGACTGCACGGTTTCTCACAAGTGCCTGTAATTACTGTGGATGTATTCTGATAATTTTTAAAAGACAGCTTTTACTTGAAAAAAAAGGAGGCAAAATGTTTTCTAGGTCTAGAAACCAACTGATCTTGAGCTGGTTGCAGCCAGAGCTGGTTGCAGCCATGAACACGTCAAAATTGCATCAAGTAGGGGCTCCAAGGGAGTGCCTGCCCCAGCACAGATTTTACAGCCCCCAGAGAGCGTCACAGTGACAAACACGAATGGGACCAGAGGGGGACACACCCCTGTGACAGCATCACGTGCCACTGAAACAAGGTAATGACACTGGGGCGCTGGAGCTGACATCCTGCCACAACTCCTCACTGGTATGTTTGCATTCAACATACTCATTTTTCCTACAATAATATTCACTGCCTTTCTTATTTTACTTCTAAAACAGTACAGGCTGTGCTGGCTCTGAGGAACTGCTCTATTACCATAACATTTGTAAAAAAAAGTTGCTTTCCAATGAATGATCAACAGCAACAGATGCTTCATTATTCATTCGTTATTAACGGCAAGCCTCTCATAAGAATATTCTTCAGAATGAAACACAGGATCTGACCTGTAAGTGTTCGCCAAGAAATCATGCAGAATCAGTTTATTTGGATTGTCAAAATACCTTTAAAATGCAAACAAACATATCTATTGATAAATGTATCCACAGCAAGCGCCTGCAAGATGAAAATCATGCCCGTTGTTATCACTGTGGGTTCCCTACCTTTCTATCTGGTTTTACTCTGCATTGCTGTATCATGTAACTGAAGGGAAAATATTTCCACAGTCTACAATAAATCACAAATGTGTAGAGTCTACCTTAAATTTTTATTCCTTACATATTTTCTTGTCTTTTTTTTTTTCCCACTCTGCATTGTGCTGGAAAACTGGTCTAAAAGTCAATTCTTAATGCTATTACCTATTGAGTTGCTGTCAGGCCATACTCTGTTTCCACATTAAAAATGAGAACTGATCCCATGAAGAGTTTCTAGAGCTTACTATTTATTACCTCCTTCAGAAAGTTTACCATAAGCTCTTTATACAGAACATGGAATGTTTATAAAGCAGTGTCTGCTCAGTCCTCCTCCCTCTGGGTCATCCCCAACAATCAATAATTGCGTCTGAGGAATTCCTCAACACTGGTTTTTTTTTCAGAGCTAAGCGACCTTGCCTTGCAGAGTTTGTGTTTCCCCATCTCCGGACAGCAGTTTGGAAATGATGGCTCTCACCTGCTCTCCCACCGGGAGGTAACGGAGACTCTTCACGCCTTCTCTCTGAAGCTGATATGGAAGTTTTTAGACCAGCCACAGAAAAGCAAACCAAAACTACAGTAAACTGAATGAAAGAACCCACATATTTTTATCTCTGGGCAATCAGTGTAAATCCAGAAAGATGAATGCTACTGTGAGGGTTTTTTTTGTTTTTCACCTTCTAAATACCAAAAACAGAAATGTTTTTTGACTGCAGGAAGGCTTTGAGCAACTGGAGAGGTTACTGCATCTCAGATGGCCACCACTGCCATCCTCCAAGAGATGCTGCTGGCTACAGGAGGTGGCTCCCGTCCCTTCCTTCTGAGGAAGGATGCAGACACCTGAATCACTGCATTTTGCTGGGCCCATCCATACCCTGTTTCTGGGAAGGGCCTCTCCAGGCCCTCTCCAGGATGAGGGGTTTAATCTAAAATGGCCCAAAAGGACACTTCCAGCCTCTCAGAAAAAAACCCAAGGAAAAGAGTTTGCCAGGTGAGTAAACGAGCAGCTAAGATGACTCCCAGAAATCTTGCTCTGGAAACACCATGAGAAGCTGCCATGTGACTGCGTGTATGAGCTGATTCCGCTCCCAAACTTGTAGACAATTATGTTAAAAAGCCGCTTCTCTCCCAGAAGAAACACTTCTGCTGGAACAACACGGCATCATCCCTCCCCAGTCTGCACTGACTGATTTTACAGCAGCTCTCAAGGCTGTCTCGTCCGGAAAACACCATCATAACAAGGAGTCTGTGAGAGAAAGCAAGATCTTCTCCAGGTAATTTCTGATAAATCTTATTTACCACTGAGGGCGAGATGCTGAGGCTATGCAAAGGTGAAGAACTTGGCCATCATCTCTCAGCAATCAATGGCTCACAGATCCCCAAGGCTCTCATCTTGCTCAGTAAAATGGTGCCAGTGACCCATCAGACTCCAAGCCCTCTGTTTGTATTTAAATATATGTATCTATATTTAAATTTAGCATATTTAGATCTGAGATTGCAGGTCCTTCTTAAAGGCTCAGCATCAAAAATACACCATCAATTAGAAGTTAGTAATTAACAGAAAAGGACATCTCTGCATGCTGACTCTGATTGCATTCACTGCTGTTTCCAGAGGCAGGGAGATTCATTAATTCATTCATTCCCCACTTCGTTACGGAATGACTCCAACAAAGCTGCTGATACAACTGGGAACTCAAAAGATGAGCCAGGAAAGTGACTGCAAAAAAATGCATTAAGGGAACATGTGTGGTTATGTCAAGTGGCGGGGCCAGAGTCAGCACTTTGGGAAAAACAGGGACTGCAGAGTCGCTGGCTGAGACGGAAATTAAATGTGCAGAAGGAGCTCAGATCCTAACAGAAATATTTTCTTACCAGAAAAAACCACTGGTTTCTGTTCTAATGAAATATGCTGTCCTACAAAATCTCTCATTCAATTTTCACCGTTCCCCTCTTGTACTTAAATATGGAATCACGTAAAACTCAAAAGCTATTTAAGATATAGTTAACCTCTCAAAATGTCAATTTAGGCTTTTTCTCAAGTTTTGGACATAAGACTCAATAAATACCCTGGTATTTTCTGTTTCAGCCGATCTGAAAATTGTCTGTGCTCCATGTGGGCATCTGAGACGACTTACTGCTTGCTTCATGGGGCAACAGAAATGTTCCAGAAAGATGACTTTAGAACAGCCATGAGACTCAAATTGTTTGAGACACCACAACTGGATGACCAGAACATCTTTTTACACCCTACCCCTGTAATTCAGTCTCTCCACTCCTTGCATCTGCACTCTGTGCACCCACCTCGGTGTGTGTAACTGAGCCTTGAGCTCAGCCATACTGACAACCCTGGCTTTCTAAATTATTTCTACCTTCTGCAGGATAAAGGCAGGAAGATGTCCCGAACTGCTTTTAAAATGATTATGCAAAGCACAGTGGGCTGTATAATACCTTTTCCAATAAAACTCCCTTTTAGTACTCTGACAGCAATCAGCTGTGTTATTATAACTATTCTTTCTCCTTGTAACACTCAGGCTGAATGTTTTAAATGGAAATAACATCATCTTGTCCCCCCGTGTTTCTTACTTGTGGCGTGTCCTTGCAAGTAACCAACGCTCAGGATACCAAAAGCTGAAGGCTCAGCTCGCCCACGTAAGAGATGTGACATGAATAAATCAGTGCAAAGTCCATGTGAGCTCCTTCTCTCTCACTAGCAGGGGCTCAGGCTGGAAAAGCTGCATCTGCACTGGAGCTGCCATGCAGCCTTTAACTACCCGTGGCACCATTTTAAAACATCACTTCATTCAGGGTATGGATTCATTTTTTAGAATATCAAATATGCAGCTGGGTATCTACAGAGAAATGAAATGAAAAAAAAAGTGTATTTACTAGGGTGGCGTGACACTTCTTTTACAGGGTTTGACTTACTGGAAAGGAGCTTCAAAACACAAAGGAGATTCCCAAATTCTAAGAGCTCTATCGAAAGTCTCACTCTCAGCCTGGTCAGGGCAAATCTCACTCCTGAGCACCTGGATCACAAATCAAACCCAGAGCAGAGCTGGGTACCTGCTGCTGTGCATTTCGTATCTCCCCGAAATTCATCTTCAAAGCTCATCTGTCTTTTCCCCAGTGCAGATCTGTGTCATCTCAGTCTTGGGCTTTCTGGAGCATCATTTGGGTCCTGATGCAACTGTTGTTGGCTTCAGGGGAAGAATTCTGACCCAAGAAATAACCACTTTTTTCTCTGTTACCTTCTCCTGAAAAAGGAAGAATTGGAAAAACAACCCTCCATGGTGGCAGCACACCCAAGAGTAGGGGAGGGGGGGCACAGCTGCCTTTATTTAAGGAAGCCTATTTCCTGCTCCCTTTCTGTGCAACTGAGGCCAGAGGAGATGTGGCTTCCCTCCCTCTCCTTTGCTGCCACTATCTCCCATTTCCCAATGGAAACCAAAGTGCCCCTTCGTCAATATTTTCTAAGCCAAGATTTTGTAAAGCTGGAAAAAGACTGAGCTTCACATTATCTGGTCTGGATCCAGCAAGGCTTATGCTCATCAGAAAAGGAAAAGGAATCAAAGTTTCCGACTTGGAAAACCTCTGAGCCAATATTTGTAAATAAAGACTAATTGAATTACCAATATATGTATTTTTCAGCTGTCCAACTCTGAGAGAACACAATCCCACTGGGATGAAGCAATCACACTGTTTAACATGAAAATCACTGCTCGCCTACCAGCTTATTAATGAGTAGATTTCTAATTCAGAGGAAAAGGCAAAGGAGAAGGGCAATAATCTGAACACGAGCATCTGAAATGCTCCACTGAACTCTGCTCCAGCGAACATAAGAAAAGACTTTTTTCTCTTTTTCCCCCCTCCAATGACAACTTTCCAGTGCCGCTGGCATCCATCACATGTGCAGAAGCAAATGCTTTCACACTTGGTAATAATCAGAGCAAGGGAATTATGGACTGGGAGGAGGAACTGCAGGGTTTTTTCTCTTGGCTAAAGGCATACTTCAGTCTGAAAAGCTCGAAGGGAACTCAGTAGTAGCTTCCTTCTCCATTTCCACTTTCCAAGCAGAGCCAGGACGCCCTGCAGATCTTCCACACCCCCCGTTTTTCCTGGGCTCTCAGTTTTGCCATACTTCTGCTCCATGTGCTGAGCTGGGGCTGGCTCCCAAAGGACTAATTCCATCAGCTCCTGCCTATCCTTTCCACATCACTCCTTCGTTCCCTACTTATGCAAAATAACCTTCCAAACTTCATCTCAAACCCATCTTCATCGCCAACTCTGTCCCTACCTACATTGTCACCTCGGGTTGTCAAAAACGAATTTATCCTCCTCTCCCTTTTTGACTCGCAATGTTTGCTGCAAAATAATACAAGATCTAAGAACTGTCCTCAGCAGAAAACTCCTCATGGGAGCAGATAAAAAGGATTTTCCTTAATGTAATCATGAACTGAAATCAATAAATACACAACGAGGCAATACAGAGCCAAACTTGGGCATTGCAAGGATTAGGTAGGAAATTTAGATAAACTGTGGTTACAAGGACAGAGTAAAGAGCAAATACAAATGTAAAAGACACAACCAGAATAGAATATTAATAAATGATTAACATGGCAGGTTTTAGGACCAGTGTTGCACATTCTGTATCTCTATAAAATCAGCTTTCAAAAGTCTAAGACATTAAGGCTTAATCAGAGTACATTGTTTTACAGATGAGATATCACCAGTCAGTTAAATTGCAGGAATGAAAGTGGGGGTTTAATTCAAGCTTCTCTAGGGAAGAGATTTGTTTGAAAGAGGTCAATTAAGCCTTCCACTCCAGTTAATCCCTTCTGTTTATTTTAAAAAATCTGGAATAAGGAAAAAAAATTACAATAGGCCAGCAAAGCAAAATTTTCCTATAGATGCATCAAAACAAAAACCTGCAGGTCAGCTTGCTTTCAGCTGGGAGAAACACAGGCAGAAATTGCAATCAGTCTGCATTTCATATGGATGCATCACATGGAGATGATTCAGACCGAATTATTCTCCAAATTAGCTTTATGAAACACTCTCATCCAAGGAAGGCAGTAGTGCTTGAATTGGTTTTGGTCGAAGTTAGTAGTTTAACTTACAAGTCTCATTTGGAATGAGTCTCTGTGGGGAAAAACAGAGGGCAGAAGAGAGTGGACCCTCAAAGAAACTATTTCCATTATTTTGCATTTTCCTTCAGAAGTCAGCAGCTGCCCCCAGCCCCTTTTCCCCACAGCCCCCGAGCTGTTAATGGCACTATTTACATATATTTCCCTTAAGCTTCTGAGTCACCACTGCTCAATTAGGTCAATATATTTGTTTCTTCTGCTCTTCTGAATATTGATGGGTTTCAATCTTTTTTCCCCTCTTTCTTTGGTCCTATTGTAACTCCTTTCTGAGCTTCCCACAGCAAAGCAGCAAATGCCAGGCAAGCCCCACACTGTGCTGCCCATCTGTTTCCCGCTGCCGCCTTCCTCCTCGCCCCGTGAGCCATCCGCTCCGCGGTACGCCTGATCTTTGTGGAGAGGCCTTCTGTATGTTAAACACTACCTATCGTGCTGAATGAGAAAACAGGAAAAGCAGCATTATCCCTTCCCAGAGCCAGCATTGTAGAGCTTTTTTCAGTGCTTTACCAGCACCAAGCTCTTTTTCACTGGGCAGGTGAGGAGCCACCACCATGCCGTGACATCCCCCAACCAGCAAAAGCATCAATTTCCATTTCCTTGCCAAGACATCAATTGCACGGAAGGGTGCTCCCAGCACTGAAGAAAAAGCCCTGGTGCATGTGCCTGTAACAAGGATTCGAGGAATAGACAATCCCTGCAGGGAAACCAGCACAGGTCAGCAGGGTGGTAGGGAAGAGAGGGGCCTGAAGTGGGAAGTGCAGGAGCGGTGAGGGCAGGGCAGGAGGCACAAACACAGGAATCATGTTAGGTTTCTCTGGGAAGACAAGAGCAGCGTGGAGAAATCAATGTGAGTGGCTCCTAGAGGAGGGGAGGCTGAGCCAGAGGGGACAGATACAATAGAAAACTGAGCAAGGGAGGAGAGGCCAGGTGAGAAGGAGCTGAATCAATCAAGTAGCTTTGACTTGATTCAGTATCAAAGAGGAAAGGCAGCCCAGCAGCTCTTAAAGGGCAGGGAGGAGGATCTGATCAGCCATGAAGTGAAGTGATGGTAGCACAATTAGTGTGGCAGTAGCAGTGGCTCCCCTCTGCTGGGTCTGCCCTCTGTATTTCTCCCAGCAGCCTGATCACTCAGAATTGAGTTAATCAGACACAGCCCCATCAGCTCCCTTCAAAAATCCATAAAACTCCTTTGGGCTTCAGCTCTTTACCCCTCTCTCTTTTCCCATGGAAGTGAGACTTTATGAGATCAGTAACATCCCATCTCCATCCACGGCTTCAGGAACATCTCATTTATGCAGGAGCAATTAAAGGGGTTCACTTTCTGTTAAAGAACTTCCACCCCATTAGAGTACATGTACTTTGTCCCATGCTCTGCCTTCCTTTAAAAGGAAAAATCTGCTTTCACAGCTGCCTCCATGGAAACAGCAACTCTGTGGTGCTGGCAATGCTCCAGGCTCGACGGGCTTGGTTCAAACGTGGAAATCTGCCTTTCTTGATTGCAGAGTGCCAGGATCCCAGAGCCCAGCCAGGTCTCCTCTGACTTGCTGGACAGAACCAGTGAAGTTCCTGTGGGTCAGATCTCACACTGGGTAACATCAGTGCAAGCCTACTGCTAGAGAATGCTTAGGAGAGAGGAGCAGGCAAGCTTTTAACTCATGTCATTACTTCTGGCAGCGCTGATGTGGATCCTGGACTACTGAAGTAGCTCATGGAGATGGAGGTAAGTGCTCAGCTTCCCTCCTGTAATGAGTTTTGAGACCAAACACCCAGTAAATGTAAATGAAAACAAAATTCCTCCAACTCCCATTTTGAAAAACTTGCTTCCCTTTGTGCTCTGCCGGACATGGCTCCCCCCATACCCTGCTGCATCCCCCAGCAAGGTCACAGCCGGTGGCAAACCACAGCAACACCCACCGCACTCCTGGGCTCCAAAGGAGGATAAATTACTCCTCTGGCCCCTTGAATCTCCTAATCTGCAACTTTCAGACTATCAAAGAGGATGAACAGCAGCTGCACAACCAGAGCGCAGGTAGAGAAGAGAGGATTTGCCCTCTGGCTTGGGAAAATTGGTCCCTGTGTAGTAAAACACATAGCTCTTCCATAATCATTTGTTCAGCTTCATAAATCCCTGAGCATAAATCGGGCTGTCAGGAAGAGCAGCTGTGAAGGAATCTCTGCAGACGGGAAAAAGCCCAAAGCTCTGTGACCACGTCCAGCATCAGGGCCCGTGGCTGGGGAGCCGAGCCGGGGGCTGGTCCCAGCACTTCGCAGGCTCCACATCCCTTTGCTGCCTCTGACTGCAAAGGAGCCGCTCAGTCGTAGCTCTATAAATACCAGCAGAGTGGGGCTCAGTGGCAGCTTGTGGTGAGTATTAGGGAAATGCAAAATTCAACAATCCCTAATTGCCCTTCAATCAACAGTACCTGTTTAAATTACTGTTATTATGGCAAAGATATTGAAATTGCTAACATAAACACAACTGAGGGTTGCAGATGCTGTAGCTTTCCACCAGTAAACATTTTACTTGCTGCTAAATATTTTCCCTTTCAATACAGGAACCACACCCACGGTGGCCAATACCCAGCAATCAGGGGATTTGCAGGAGGGAGCCCTGCAAGCAAGGACAGAGCTGGTGAAGGAGGAGAAACTCATGATAAAGGCCCCTGGGAGATCATGAAGGAAATTTATGAGGGGAAGGGAATTCACCCATTCTGCTAGGAATGATTAAAAACAGTTACGGAAAAGATGTGAAGAGAGACCAAAAGAAACATCCCACCATGTGTCAGATGAAAACTGAAATATGTCTTTTTAACAAAAAGGACATGGCATATTTGTCAAAAATACTGTTTTGGAGAACATAAAAAACAGCTGGGGTGGAAGAAGCAGACCCAGATCTTTGCAAGGTCTTATTCAAGGCAGAGATTTAACAGAGCATCTTTAGGAGTCTCCTCACCACCATCTCTAAACACTCCTGTATCGGTGTCTCCCAGTGCCTCTTCCAAACACTGAGATGGGCACACAGACCTGGGCCAGCACAACTCAGGTTTTTCTTTCCTTCTCTGTCTATCCTTCCCAGGTTTGTTGCTCAGAATCCCAGACCCAGGAATGGTGATGAACGCTTCCCAGCTGCCAAAGCCAGCGGAAAGAAGAGGTAGCTCCAGCAGGACCACACCCAATGGACCCTAAGCCTTTGGCCAATGGGAGGTTCAAGACCCATTCCCATCCCCATCCCCATCCGACACTGTGCTGGGTACCAGGAGCCCTCTGCATCCCACAGGATGAGGCCCCACGGATTACTCCTTGGCATCCTGCCTCAGGGAGTTATGCAGATGATTCAGCCCCATCAGCAACAATAAATTCAATGAGCAATGGTATTTCCACACACAGGGAAAAGCTCTGAACAAATGGTAAAAACACCACTTGTGCAGACAGGAAAAAGATCTTGAGTCGACACAATGCTTTACACATCACTGAAGCTCAAGTAACTGCAAAATCTGGCCCAGAATACCTTTTACTTGGCTATGTGCTGGTATTGCAGAGGATTTTTTAAAATACATTTCTAAACCAGACCTCTTAACACCACCGACCCCAGCTCCACTTAAGGAATTATGCTGGTTTAACTCTTCTGAGGGGCTTTGTCTGAATTTCGTTTAATGGATGCCAAAGAGCCAAACTCATCCCAGTTATTACAAAGACTGCAGGTTCTGCTCCCAGAGAAGAGCTGCATCTGCTGCACATCCGATGCAGTCCTACCCCGAAGGACTTGCTGCCTACATGGAAAAGGCAGAGCACGGAAACACCGAGTAGCACATGCCCCATTCAGCTGCAGGGTGAAGTGATGTGTCCACACCACCCCAGGAGCCTGTGCTGGATTTCAGACCTTTGAGACGCCCCTCATCACGCGAGCATTTCCATGGGAAATCACAAGCCCATAGGTGGAGGCACAGATCAGGTCTGATGCTGAGGGGGGTTTAAGCCCTGATCCTACACATACACAGGCATAACTTTATTCCAGCTGTTTGGTCTTAAAAGGTTTAATGAGGCTATTCCTGTACTCAAAGCAAAGCAAGCACCAAAGTTTGCAGGACCCAAGGTCTGGTTTTCTTCCCTGAGGCAAGAAGCTGCTTATTTTGCCATTGGTTTTCCTGGAAAAGTAATCATTTTTTTGGAGCTGCCCTTTGCTGCAGGTTGTAACTATTTTGAACTTTTTCAAAATGCCACTGCTGGAGCCACTTTATAAAGCACCAATAAAATTAATATTAAAAATGACTTTGCGCATAATTCATGGCCTCTAGAAACCATTTCTTATTCGACTGGCAAACCAGCCAGTCATGCATTTTACATTGCTTTCTCATTTTCCTAGCTGTGATGCACTGCTTTAGGAGCAGCGGAGCCGTGCCGCACGTGTCAGTCAGACAACACACAGGAGACACCCCAATGCCAACATCAATCCAGCGGGATCACCTGGGACAGGATGCAGCCGGTTGCTAGCTCACATCGGGGGCAAATCAGGGAGTTACAACAGATTTACCATCAGGCTGAACCAGCTCAGGGGACAACCTCTGTAATATCTGTCCAGGAACAAAATATTCTACTTCATCTTCCTATTTGTTTCCTTTGGATACATTAGCCTGAGAATTTATGGCAGCAATGTTTGAAAAGCAGTGAATTTTATGCAAGTATTAGAGAAAACCCCTGGGAAACATTTAGCAGAATAAACCCAAGAAGTGGTACCAGAAACATAACTGAGAAAGCTTGTGCTACATACAGCTATGGTATGAGCATTCACTTAAAGTAATTAAATTAAAGAGCTGAAATATCTCATAAGAACTGTCTACAATATGCCACAGAGGAAGATACATAAATCAAATAAAAAAACCCAGATGAAAATCTAAGTCTCATAACTGCTTAATCCTTTCAAAATAAATCCAGGTCAACATTATATTTTATACCCAATTAAATATGTTCAAGTTGATATTTATTAACAGTCAGCTCTGAAGCCCCTGGTTAAAATAAGATGGACTGTAATTTTAAACTATTGGTTCAGACAGCCTATACTACCTAATTTGTGATTTATACCACCCACACTTGTGGAGAAGGTCTCACACAGAGAGAATTTGAATGAGATATAAAGAGACTCCTGAAATCAGAAGCTTGAAGGCTATTCTTAAAAACAGAAAAAAAAAAAGAAAAAAAAGGGAAATCAGCTCTACTTGCAAGTTTTTATTATGGCAAAGCACTGCCCAGTGTCTCCACCACGTCCAACTTGATCAGGCCTTACCAACATTCCCCTAAAGAAATCAATAAGCTCTACCCCTCTTATTCAGCTTTAAAAAGTTTAGCCAATTCTCCTAATGTAGGTTACACCAGAAAGGGAATCTTGTAATTCTTTCTCAAGAGATTTGAAGAATGGAAACACAGAGTGGTTTAATTAATGTTAAATAATCAAGTTCAACTTCAGATAATTAAATTTAATCACCTATCAGAGTTAATAGGCCAAAAATAACAAACGGCATGAGAAGAATGAGAAATCCAGTGCAAAAGGTCCCAGAGTCAGTAATGTGCCTATTAAAGTACTGAAGTTTGGCGTATGTGCCAATAGGAAAATGGAGCATTGAAGACCCACACCCTTCTGAGCAAAAACCTACCAGGAGTACAGCAGAAAAAGCAAGACAGTGGGAATTCAAGCTTCAAAGACTTTCCAAGCAGAAAAACATCTAACTTTGGAAATTCTATTTTTTAAATTAATTTCATGAAGATTGAAGGGTGAAGGCTGAAAGCAAGATTCCTGCAGCAAGGAAAAAAAACCACTTTGGAAGCCAAGGATACAATATGATGTGCACATAACAAAAGGCAAAACTGATGATAAAGATTTTGCTGGAGTCACATAACATATCCCTCATGACTACTGCAATGAGAGGTCATCATTAAGAGGTTGGTAGAACGTATCAGAGAAGCACATGTAGGGAACCTCAACTCTTAGCTCAAAGATCCCAAAAGATACAAGAGGCTAAAAAGAACGGAGAAGAAGAATGGAGGCACTTGAAAGTTTTGCTTGCTGCCTTTTTGCTGATGTTACATGCCACTTCTTTTAGAGTATTTTAATTCTTCTTGAGTAAAGCGGTGATTTAAATTGCCAGAAGTATTGTTTACAGCAGGCTCAGAGCCATGTCCTAGAAATAGGAAACAAAATGTTGCAGTTCTGCTTATTAAAGGTTAATTTGTCTTGTTTCCTGCAGTACTTTTACAATTATACACTGACATCAGACAACCTTTGTCATGTCAAACATCGACTTGAAACAGAAGCAGAGTTTATTCCCACTGAAACCGTAAGACATGGGTATAAACTTCAAACGTAAGACAAAAGCAAAAAGAAGCTATTTGAGATTAGCAAATAACCATTTCCAATTCCACCTTCCGGTCTCAAATGCAATCATTTTTGCAGTAGGAATGGATTTAGCATCCTCAGCAGCCCGCAGCACATCCTCCTCCTCTAACCAACTGTGCATTGCCCAGACTGAGCCCGAGTGGCAGCGGCTGCAGTGGGATGCTCCTCTCTGC
Source organism: Eulacestoma nigropectus (assembly GCA_013397775.1). Lineage (NCBI taxonomy): Eukaryota > Metazoa > Chordata > Aves > Passeriformes > Eulacestoma > Eulacestoma nigropectus. Next base: position 2,213,744 of record VZTE01000778.1, on the reverse strand, counting down.
ACCTGGATGCAGCCGCCGGCAGCGCCGCTCCCAACTCCCCCCTGCCGGGGCAGATTTAATCCCCACCCATCTGGTCCCCACGGGGCTCCGGCGACAGAGCCGCTCCCCACCCTCCCCCTGCGGGAGCTGCCTGACAGATGCACAGCGGGGGAAACTGAGCCTCTCCTGCGATTATCTCCTGCTCCCTTGAGAAGGATTTAGTTCATTGAGGCTGCTGCTGAGAGCGCTCAGTTCACACGAGCTCCGTGCTCATGAGATACGAGCCGGGGGTGTGTGTTTGTTTTGAGCTCGGGTCAGGTGAGACCGCGGGGAGTCATCCACGTGTCCTCCGGAAAAAGGCGCAAAGCCTGAAGGAGCTCACAGGTTTCGGATGGTGACAAGATCAAGTTTAGCTGTCAAACTTACTCATCTGCCCCCCAGGATGAGACTCCACGGGGGGTTTCTTTTATCGATGTTTTCTCAGTCTTGAAATTACAAATCCTGACTCTCACTCTGCCATCGAGAAACACACAGCACATCGTCCCACATGCCTGCACATACACGTACGTACATACACTCACCCAGGACTAGATGCACCTTTAATCGGTTTTCCTGAGCTTGACCCTGTGGCTTGGCTTCATTCAACATTTTCTCCCGTGTCAGAAGTGCATAAAGCCATTGTGAAACCCCAAAATCAGAGATTCCCTATCACTTCATTTCAAGACACAGAACTTCAAAAAAAAGCCAAACTATTGTGACCCTCACGATCTCCCACTGTATGCTCAGAGTGCAAAAAATGAAAATACAAGTTTTGCTCTGTTCCTCCCTAATATTGCCACACTTTTTAACACTGCAGAAAGCCCCTTTGCCGTGGTGATGTCCCCTCCACCACAGGCAGGTATTTACAGCCAAAGAACCTCTCACATGGCTGAGCCTCACCAAAACAGGAATGGGGGAGCCCTGTGAGCCCCAGCACTGCCAAGGCACCTCTGCAGCAGGAGCTGCTCCTGCTGTGGCTCTGCAAAAACAGCAATTCCCACGGCTGCTGTATGGCTGGGTGCCTGCAAGCCCCTCCCGCGGAATTCATGTCTGATCAGCCGTGAGCTGACACAGAAGTGCTTTTTTTCAGTGTCACCACTTTATCTAGCTCCAAAAAAAAACCCCACAGCCTTACTACCATCAACACCTTCAGCTGATAAATTTGGCTGATCTGGGCCCACGGGTTCAAAAGTTCTCCAAGGGAGGGATGAGGATATAAACAGAGCATGAGCACTTAAGCCTCCTTAGGAAGTCAGGCTAAAAAAAGATTTGACTTTCTAAAGTGCCATGATACAGTCTGGTAAGATGGTTTCAAGACATGGGTGCAGGGCAAGTAAGGGGATCACCACCTCTGAGCAGCAGTGAATGAACCCTTGCACTACATAACCTGCAGACAGCTTGCAGGGGAGCACAGTTAAAACATTTTAAGATGTGGGGAAAGGTGTCAGGCTGGGCTGGGGGATCTCCACAATTCTAAACCAAGCAGGTTTAAACAGACTGGATCAATGGGCTGAGGACAACTGTGTGAGGTTCAGCAAGGCCAAGTGCCAGGTCCTGCACCTGGATCACAACAACCCCCTGTGGCACTCTGGGCTGGGGAAGAATGGCTTGAGAGCAGCCAAGCACAAAGGAACCTGGGGGTGCCTGACAGCCAGCTGGATATGAGCCCAGGTGGGCAAGAAGGCCAAGGAAATCTTGGCCTCTCTCAAGAATTATGTGGCCAGCAGGACTGGGAAGCGATTGTCCCTCTGTACTCGGCACTTTTGTGGCTATCCTCAAATCCTGTGCTCAGTTTTTGGGCTCCTCAATTCAAAAGGGACATGGAGGTGCTGGAGAAAGTGCAGGGAAGCGAAACCCTGGAGAAAGGTCTAGAAAACATGTCCTGTGATGAGGGGGTCGAGGTAACTGGGGCTGTTTAGTCTGGAGAAGAAGGTGCTTGGGGGGGCCTCATTCCTCTCTACAGCTACCTAAACAGAGGTTGTAGGGAGGTGGGGTCACTCTCCTGCCATGTCTGATGAGAAAGGATGAGAAGAAATGGTCTTACATTGTGCCAGGGGAGATTCAGATTAGACATTAAAAAAATGTTTTCACTAGAACAGTGGCCAGGCGTTGGAAGAAGTTGATGTGGTAGAGTTACTGCCTTTGGAAGTGTTCAGGAAGCATCTGGATATGTCTGGTGGTTCAGGGCTGATAATGGTGGTGCTAGGTGGATGTTTGGACTACATGGGTGATCTCAAAGGTCTCTTCCAACCTTGATGATTCTGTTAAGCCAGATAATAGTGGAAAAAGTATTAAAAAGTTTTAAAAGGTGATTCTGTAGCCAAGAAGTTCCTACAGATTGAGAGAAGACTCAAACACCCTCAACAAGTTGGGGATGCTGAAATTCCAGATTTCTGCACTAAAGAGGAACATGCTTTGTTACCCTGCCAGCATTATATATTCTTTCAGCATTGGAGACCTATTGATTTAGTAGCACCAGAGGGATGTTAAAAACATAGAATAATACAGTCAAGCTCTGAGAAAACAATGTCCTGATGCACACTGTTTACCCCAGCCCCCGTGCACATGGGCAGCAATGCCCTTTCCATCAGGCTTGGGAACAGGTGTACTGTGAGAGCTCACTCTCTCCAGCAGGGCTGGGTGTTCTCAGCTTCAGCAGGGGGTCTTGGAGACGGCTCTCTGCTCTCCTCTTCCGCACAGCACAGAGGGAAGGAGATGAGAGCCATGGAATTAAGTGAAGGTAAACAGAGGATCCTGCTGAGGACCAAAGCTTCGACGTGGGAGATGTATCCCGGAGGCGGTGCCTGATGAACCTTGGGTGGGTCTTCCTCAAAGCCTTCAGTGATTTCCTGGACAATTGAAACAGGCAATAAACCCCCAATTTCCCTTGCGAAGATGAAGACCACTGCAATATGCAATGGCATTACCCAGTCCCCACCTGTACTCCATATAAGCCACAATAACCATCCATGCTGGCTCCAGGATGCAGCACCACTGGCATCTCATATCCCTCCTCCTCCTGCTCTTATTTTGTTTATAGAAACAAGTTTGCACTCCCTGGTGCTATTTTTGTACTGTTCTATGACTCCCTCCCACCCGGTTATTCACATAATTGCAGCCGCCCCAAGATTATGTTAATGGTTTAAGTACCATGTTGAAACACAGAGAAAACAACCTGGAAGCTGGGCACAGAGCATTGTCTGTTTTCCCCAAATTAGAGAACAATTCTCTACAATTACAGTGTCCCCATCCCTGTTGTAATTAACACAGAGCAGTCAAAACCAGCTAATACAAACGGTGTTAAAAAGGTCTAATTTGTATAAATAAGAGAATCTATTAGTGAACAAATTACATATTGCCCCTAGGAAACAACACAACACAGGGAAAGTTGATACAAAAGCATTTTCTGAAACATTTCAGATGTTACCATCCTCGGTTCAGCCCCAGTGTCAGCTCCCACGTGGAGACTGAGCATGGGTCTATACATCCACAAATAATGTTGCACTCCAGCTCAGTCTGAAGTCTTGGTTTCCACCTGTCTCCCTTGCACTCCTATGGAAACAGAAACCTTTTCTTGTGAAATACTGACAGAAACAATGCAGTTTAGGCAAAAAGTCTGTTTTGGAGTTTTCCTCTGGGAAAAAAAAAAAACAAGCCAAGGTCAAACCAAACCAAACCAAAGACGTTCAGCTGGGAAAATATCTGGTAATGCCAGGAAAAGCGACTGCTCTTATGGAGTGCTGTGTGTCCCCAGGCTGCCAAGAAAGAGACAGCTAAGCAGCATTTGCAGAATTTTCCAGTTTTGGGGAAAGCTGGATTTCAAGCGAGTCCCTTTTTCTTGTAGGTGCATACTTAAAATAGGGCTAACGCTTCCAGTGCCTCCCATTAAGGAAAGCATAAGATCATCCCAATGGAATTGATTTTTTATCAGCCGAGTCAGTGAAGCCATAATTATTGCAGCCCTCCTGGGCTGATAGCTACTAGCCATTTATAGGGCAGCAGGGAGATAAAACCAGCATTTACACATACATATAATCACTTTATTTCTCTATTAAATATTCATTTCCACAGGATTTACAGAGTCCCTGTGCCATTGGCAGCTCCCACACGGATGCCGTGGGCTTCACCCAGCACTTAACACCTCCTGCTTCTGCCTTCCTGAGCTTCCAGAAATACTTTTTTATTATTATTATTATTATCCTGGCTTTCTTCTTCTACCTGCACAGTGAACCCACTGGTGCCACTATTTTGGATTTCTTTATCGTGAATATCAAGAAGTTTTAACACTATTTTGGCTGTTTCTCAGCTTGTGGTGCTCTTGGCCCCATGTTTTCTGGCTGCTGCCTTTCCAAGACCTCTCAGGATCAGTGACAAATGCCTAAAGGCCAGCTGCCACTCACTGTAATGACCACATTTGTGCTCTTATGGAGAATGCAGGGTATGGCATCACATCCACACCAGTGGGAAAACCCCTTTAATTTCTAGGATGCCACCAGATACCTAGCAGATGATATCTCACCAGACGATATCTCAGAAATCATGTTTCCCCCCCAAATTGCTCTGATCCTTTTTTGTTTTTCATAGGAATAAATACAGACTTGCAGATTTGGCCTAAATTAACTAAGCGGGATTTATACACAAGCTCAAGAACAAATACTGATTTGCAGAACGTTGCTAAGCCAAACAGAGGGACATTATTCTCATTATAATAACAAGCTTCTCCAAAGCATGGGAATCAAAGCAACCCTCGCCCCAGCATTTTGCAGCAGCTGGCTTTGCAGGGATAAATATGGCCTCGTGGGCAGTTCCATCTGCTGGCCCACCAGAAATGGCAACACTGGGGAAAAAAAAACTCATGAAAACTCCCCAGATCTATGTTTTACTCCAGAGATGACACATTCAGCTTCCCAGCTGGCTTCTAAGTCACTCAGACTCCCAGATTTATGTGAAACAGTAGTTAAAATACTTATTACCATTAGCTGGAGGGGGAGAGGGGACAAGACAGCAAAAGAAAGAGCATTTGCTCTGAGACTATTGAAAAGCTCAAAGTTTACTGCAAAGGGCTGTACAGAAACCTCACCAGGTTATACAGCAGAATATCCTGACAGCCTGAGAACAGTATTTTACACCAGAAGTCTCCTTCTCTGAATCCAGGCACTGGACATGCAGCAGCTCAACACAAACACCCGAGCCCCTGGTTAGGGGTCCCTGCAGACGAACTCAAGCAATATTTGCAACTTGGTTTGGCACCACTGACAAAGCCCATGAGAACACCAATCTCAGACTTCCACAGGACCCATGGGACTGAAGCAACTCACAAGTCTTTACATATGACATCCTCTGATGTACAAATGCACGATAAGCCCTTTTCTCCCCCTTCCCAAAAACAGGAGAATAACCAAAAATGAGGTTTTGAAGGAAAGAAATGTTTCTGGGATGCAGTGAAATTAAAACAAAACCAACTGCAAAACCCCTACATATGTGTCTGGGTTTCCTGGAAACATTACTTGATTTCAACAGTTTTGGGGCAAGGTGCAGCCTGTGCAAACAAAACTTTCTGCAAACAGGCTAAAAGCAGTGGTTAAAGGTGGATGTTGCTGAGCTCTGCCCTCTGTGGTTGCAGCTTGGCTGCAAAGCATGAAAATATGCACATTTAAACTCCCCAAATGTTAAGATAAGCAAATACTTATTTGCCACAACTCTGAAGTTACTGCCAAAACCTCTGGAGATGGCTCTGCTGAAAGCATTAAATCCCTCAACAGATCCTGGAACAACTCAGGTCGTTGAGTTTTCTATAGCTGCTGCCCTTTTCCTATGAAAGCATAAATTCTCCCGTAATTGAATTTGACAATTGAAAAGTAAAGAGATTTAAAATAACAAATGGTTCCCCAGCTCTCCCTGCAGCAAGGTTAGAGACACTTAATTGAACTTTAGCTTAGCTGCCAAACCAGAAAACCAACAAATAAGAAAGCACTGGGAATACCTGTGTTTATTAAGTTAGTAACTCATCTTTCTCCAAGAACAGCTCTGCACTGTCAAACTTTTTTCCTCTTTTAATCACAAAAAAAGCAAGGAAAACACAAAAACTATTTGGCCCCACAGGGACTGTGGAGGTACCTACAGAACTGGCCACAGGAGCCAGCAACAAAATGCCTCTGTAGAAATATCCAGGAGACCAGAGCACAACCCTCCTGTGTGACAGGGGATATGCCACTTGGGCCATGTCCACATAAACTGGAAATGCAACACGTGCAAGCCAGGAGGCCACTTCACCCCCATATGTCACATTTGATGGGATGGATCCTGGAACAGCTTCGGGTTCAACCTTGGCATAACAATTTGAAAAACTGAAAAGGACGCAGTAAAAATTACTGATGGGAGAAAAATGTCTTTTAATGAGAAATGTGGAGCTCAATCTGTTCAGCTTGTCTGAGAGGTAACTTGATTATAGCGTAAAACCCCCTTGACAAAGGAAAACACAGCGCCAGAAAAAGGCTTTGTTATCTCTGCAGTAACAAATAAAAGAAATCACTGGCTGGAAGCTGAAGACAGGGAAAAGCCAACAAGGAAAGTATTTTTACAGCATGAATCATTAAACTCTCAAACAAGCTATGAAATAGAGCAGAAAACGCTTAAATTCTTGGGAGATGCCATGCAAAGCCTGGATCCCTTCCTGCAGAGGGAAGTGCAGTCAGACACAGCGCGCCCTGTGCTGAGATGAGCAGGTGGGAACAGAGCGGCTCATGGAACACCAGAGTGAGGACAAGGATGACTCAACAGTCCCTTCTGGCCTGACTTTCTGAATCACTGTGGAGCCACTAACCCAGCATCTCACGTGGACAGGGAGCAGCACATATGTACTGCAACTTGCTCAGCCACAAGGAAATGGAAAAAATCTTCCTTTTGAAAGCCACTTTTCCAAGAAATTTGGAAATAGGGGTAGCATCATGACGTTCTGATTTTGAGGCTTTCAACGCAGCTGAAATTATAACAGATAATAAAGAAGAGTGTGCAGACCCAGGTACCCTCACAAACCTCTCCTCGCTCACACTGTTGGCTTGGTCAGGCTTTTGTCGAGGCAATGTTAAGAGCAGTTGATCGCAGCAATTTCCTTTCTTTGCTTTCCCACTTGCAAAGTAATTACTGAGGGATATTAAAACGAGGGAAAAAACATTTGCGCTGAATTTTTTTCTCCTCTAAAATCAGACGATGTTTTCCCAGACAGCATCAAAAAGAGCATCTCTTAAGCTACTTATTAATGTTTAAACATATTTATTTCAAGTGACAGCAGCACTCTTTGATAAGTAATGATCCAGGTAAAATAAAAATAGCTAACAAAGGAAAACAAGATTGTTTGGCTGCTCTTCTGTCAAGCCGTTCTCAGAAGTCCAGCAATTAAAGGGGAACATATCCTTGCTGGAAAAGCTCAATGAAGCACAAGAAATGACATTTTTGAGTTAAGAAACCCTCAGAGCTCTGTCCTCCCCCTGGCCTTGGCACACATGTTGCTTGGTAATTTGGGCAGCAGGTCTGCCACCAACGCCTGGCTGCGAAGGAACACCGATCCGCTGAGCCTTTCTTGGGAACAGCAGGGCCACACTTTGTGCTCAGCTCCAGCACTGCAGCGCCAGGATCTATGTTTAGAGACTCCCTTTAAGAGCTCATTTTGCAAAATACTTGCTCATTATCACCAACTAACCAGTGATTAAATAATCATATACTTCCATCTCAGATCCAAGACGGCTTCCTTTGCCTGGTCTCTGAATTAAAGGGAGGTATTTTCCTACACCAGGCAGCGGCTTTACGGGACCAAGAAATCACATCGAGCTCTCACAATGCACTGAAATCTATTTCCATCTTCCCTCAGCACGTCTCAGCTCTAAAAGGTAGGTGGCTATCAGGTAACAGTAAAACAGTTTACCCAGTGTAGTTCATCCAAATTTTATGACAGATACAAAGCGCTTTGCGGAGGTGGCTTAAAGCTATGGATGCTTGTACTGAACTCCTGCAATGTTTGCAATGATTCAAAATGATTTAATGACACATCTGCTTCGGGTTTGTGTTTCTCTGAGCAGCAGGATGTTGGAGGAGCGAGTGTATCACATTCCTCTTCCACTCGGAGCCCCACTTCACAATTCCTATGCCAAGGGCAGATTCTACCCTAGAGAGGCACAGGAGGGAGGGAGGGATGGATGTATGGAAGCTCTCCAACCCACCCACTGGCCCAGCACAATGGGTTTTGTGGGAACTCTGGGAACTCCAACAGCATGGACTGCTAATGACAGCCAGTAAGGAGGCAAATATATTAATATATTACAGTGGAGATTTCCAGAGAGCCCTACAGGAACCAGATCAACCTGAACTGAATCTCAACACAAGCTGGAAGTCCCCCTAAAGAAAGATCCTGCTGGTCCTGCCAGCATCCCATTGGTCCCCTTAGAGCTCTGAAACAGGGACCTTGCCCCTCTCCCAGCCAAGACCAGGATTCCAGCAGTAGGGCAAATGGTTTAGGAACAGGACTGTATGAAGATTTCGTCTGTAGCCGCTAACTCCAGTACCAAGTGATGCAGGAAGGTTTTGTGGAGCACTTTGTCTTCTCCCCTGGCTATAAATGGAACCCATGTCCTGACACAGCCCCTCTGACACGTTTAAACTTGGTGCCCAAAGTAGGCACTGTTAGTCCTGTCTAACTACTGCAGACGCTTGTGCTTTGCCTAAGGCTGATTTAAGCCCACTAAAGCCCTCAAACAAGGCTTGAAATACCATTGCTGCAGCACACAGGATTAATGCTGGTCCTTCTGCAGAGGGGTGAATGTCATTTGCAGAACTGTGTTAATTCCTGATTTGAATTTAGATGATGTTTTTAAATAAGAAACAAGCTCAGAACATCCGCTGGGAATCTGTGACTTGGATAAACCTTAATAAATCACTAAATACAAGTTACTATTGGAAAAGTGCACAGACTGCAGTGCTGGCTGTATAAAATTAATAATAATAGGAACAACAATAAAGGAAGATAGGAAGATCACTTCTAGAGAATAATGGCTTCAGACTGAGTATTATGGGCACAGCTGATGTACTCAGAATGGTACAACAGCATTAATGAGCTCTATATCAGCACACTCAAGCCACAAAATATGCTCCCTTTCTTCAGGAGAGGAGGAACAGGAAAGGAGGAAGCTCTACCTGGAGTTAGGAGAGGGAAGTCCCTGGGGCAGACTGGATCGGGACAAAAAGGGTAATGAGACAGCAAAATCCTGCTGCTGTTTCAGCCAGACTCTCTCAGTGCTGATACTTGGTGTCGTGTGCCCGCAGCAATTCCTCCTGCACTCCACGGGTGGTAACAGAGCTCAGGAAACACCAGATTCCCCAGAATTTTGGCATTCCTAACTTGCCAGCATCTTCAGACTGAGCCATCCTGCAGGGCGATTCTGCAGCCCCAAATGAGTGGTAACTGGAGCAGTAACTCCAACAACACCCACCAGTGATAAGCAGTAACAGGAGCATCCTGCCACAGCTCCTGGCTGCCCCAGCAGCACCATCAGACCATGGGACTCTTTCACAGGTCCTGGGTTGTTCTGGATTATTTTTTTTAAATGTAGGCAGCACTACATATTTATACTGGAGAAAGAAAAGAAACCAGATGATTTCATACCATCTTACATTGATTTATCTATTCCAAAATAACATGAAACCTTCACATTCATACTTTTCCTTGCACTGAGACGATGAATCTCCAACAATCTCCCTAAACCAGTGCTGTGTTAAAATAAAAGACAGTTCTACATTTATCTAGAAGGTGGTGGTGGGAAAATCTCTGAAGAGTGGAAAGGAAGTTTGGAATCTTAAACTGGATTAGCACCCAGCCCACATCTTTACATCGCTCAAAGCACAAGGAAGGCTTTCCAGAGAGAGAAAGCAGCAGCTGCACCAAAGAATTAAATTTAAAATACATTTACTTTCAAAGTGGGTGAAAAATGTCTCTTAACTCCTAATCTTTCATATTGAGGACTTGAGTAAAATGAATGTTCTTTTCTTTTAAAAAGTCATGCAATTCAATGTGATCCTTCCCAGCAGGCTTCATCTGTTTTAAATGTTTGCTTTCAAAATGTGAAACCACTCCCTCCTCCTCCTTAATTTTATCTAGAATCACGAATACTCCATTTGCTTAAACATACCCTGAATAGATGAGCCTCAGAAAACCACAATGTTAATCTGGGAAAGTCTTCTGCATCCTTTGGGATACATCACATTTGGGAAATGCCACGGAGGGACTCGGTAGCTACAGTCCACCCAGGCAGCAGCAGTATAAGGCGGGAGAGGAACCTGCAGGCAGAATTTAGGGCTGATGTGTGATTTGCGCTGTTTTCTGTGTTTCTTGCTCATCCACCACAGTAAAATCCTCTGAAATGCTCAAAACACAGATGAGTGAAGAGGTTCAGAGCACAAGCGACTCAAGCAGACTCCTGAAGCAGATCAAGCCTTGCCAAGGAAGGGCAGCACCCCCTAAGGAAACTGGGGCCAAGCTTCTGTCTTGGAAAATGCAAATTAATACAGAGAAGTGTTAAGAGCAGGAAAGAAGGAAAATCAGAAAGCATATCTCAGGGCAACGTTACTTCTGGGGGTGGAAGCTGTAAAATTTTGCAATTTCAAAGGTAAGAATTTAGCAAGATTTATAAAAAGAGACAGTCCTTGGCAAATCCCACTGAAGAGGGGTATATGCAAATAGTACAGCAGACAAAGCTTGAATAGATATATATTTTTAGACAAATGGTAGACCACTCAAAACCCCAGCGATGATCAGGAATGTTGAAAAGCAGCTTATTGCTACAGCTGGCTACAGATAAAGAGGTATCACACAACTTTTTAGGGAAAAGATTAACAACACTGTGATCATACAGGAACACAGAGCAGCGACAGAGCTGGCTGTCAAAGCCAACTCAGGGCTGGAGAGGTAAGTGAGCTAATGGTACCAGCGTAACCCCAGCGCATTGCAACGTCATTCCCAATTCCAGGCAGCACGGCAGAGACGCGTCAGCTCAGCCGGCTGAGCAGCGGCTGCGATCCGATCCGCCAGCTCCTCTGCTCTTCCTTCACAGGCAGCAGGGACAGAAAACCCCAACGACTCCCAGTGACTGGGTGATCATCCTGATGGCCTGTGGCTGTAGTGCCTGAACTTTCTGACACTGGACGTGACTGCTGCTCAGACAAAATTGCTTTTAAAATGTCACTTTAAATTCAGTGCTGGGAAACACAAAGCCACTCCCAGGGCAGGGACAGCAATGTTCACTTTGCAAACACAACAATCCTTCAAATAACCTGGAGATCAGGGAAGTCTTGAAAGCCTTATGAACAGTTCCCTATAAACATCAACCTTATGTTCTGCGATAATTAAGATGAAAATATAAAAATAAGAAATGTTATGAGATGGAAAGGGGGAACAAAACCAGCAAATAACTGGATGATTCAGACGCACTAAAGCACTGACTCTGCTGAGGGTCAGGCTCCGGCTGCGCCTCCCCGGGGCTTTGCTGCAGCTTGTTTAGCTGTACCAGCAATGTTTCTATTGACCAGGTGGCTTATCCTTGTACATAACTGTAATGCTTGTACAGGGAGTAATAACAGGCAGGTATTCTGTGGAGAATGAAATATGGATGATCCCAGTGCCATCGGGCAGTGCACGGAATGACAGAGCAGGGCACTCCCAAGCAGGGGCACAGATGTCACAGAGAGGGGTGCAGGTGTGGGAAGACAAGAGAGGGGGCACAGGATGGTCCTGAACACCCCCACAAATATCTCACCAACAGCCACAGAAATGCAGACATTGACAAAACCAGTTTAGGGCTAACAGAATTAGGAGCAAGTATCTGATGTGTTTAAGACACTCCATGCACAGCAAAGACAGCTACAATGTGCAGATCCTAACTTTAACAAAGAACATGAAAAAGCATGCCAGAAAACATAAATGTATTTATTATCCCAAGTGGATCCTAGAGCAGAGTGGAAGGATCAACTTCCACCTCCTGCTTCTACCAGCAGGAAAAATAAAAGCCACCATCAGCATCATACTCCTGAAGGCAGCACAGGACACTGATGACTCACTGACTTTTTTCTGTAGATGTTTTTAATATTAAGAGCAATCAGGAATTGAAAATGCTTTACTGCAGAAGAGGCATATATGCATTTATAGAAGGGTCAGTAAGGCTAAAGGGGGCTTTGAATGGACACTGAGGTGGATTGAGAACTGGCTGAACGGCAGAACCCAGAGGATGGTAATCAGTGTCACAGGGTCTGGGTTGGAGGCCTGTCACTAATGGTGTCCCCCAGGGTTCAGTACTGGGCCCAGGATTCTTTAACTTCATTAATGACTTGGCTAAGGGGTGGATGACTGACCCCTACTCCATGCTGGTTTCTCCCAGGAAGCAGTGGAAGGGCGAGAAGAGAAAGGCACGGATATTAGGATTTCAGGTGTTTAGCAACAACTTACTATTAAGAGTTCTTCTGCAGCAGGACTTTTTATTTTCTTTTTCTTTTTCTATAATAAGTAGAGTTATGCTAACAATAACCACTTCAAGTGCAACACCGCACTAGTTAATGACTTACAAAACATTTAGATTCCTCCACAACCTCAGATGGCCTCGAGGGTGATGGCCAGAGCAGCAGAAGAGCAGTAAGTCTGGAGATTTCCTTATTTTTCTAAGCAGGAGACAAACCTCATTCCCTGCACTTCACTTTCATTAGTCACAAGGAAAAAAACTGCACTGAGTGCAAGAAGAGATACTGAAACAAAAGAGAATATAATTTCCTAACCCCCAAACCATGACTGACTACGCAGGGAGCCATCAGGGATGAGAGGCAGACTGCCAGCGTGCCGAGAATGAAGTTCTCTTTCAGGAGGGTATTTGCAATAGCACTCAAGGACTGAAGCTGGGAGATTAGTTGGCTATTTTATGTAAGAAAGATTGCTTGAATAATCAGTTTTTCTGATGTTGCCATGTCTTTTCATTTGTTAGTGTGGAGCATAATTGCTTCTTGTAAAGCTGAATGACTTTAAATTAGATGGAAAGATGGTCATTGCAAAGATAATTTTGAACATTCCCTTTCAAAGTTGTAGGTTTAAAAATATGAGTTGAAATGCAACAGGATAATTAATCTGGCAGCAGTCACTTAATTTGTCCCCTTTTTTTTGTTTCTTCCTTGCTACATGCTTTTAAGTTACCCTGGTATGTTCATCCATGGAAAATGAATAGCAGGAAAATAAACACATTTATCTAATCAACCCCTTACCAGAGCCAAAAGCCTCCAGTACAGTCTAAACCAGTGATTAAATCCAGATTACATTAAAACAAATTTGCCATGTCACTCCTAATACTTCTACTTGGCAATGACCCAAATATTTTTGTTTGTTTTGATCCTCCCTCCAAACACAGACCAATGTCAGACTCACCCTGGCTGGAGGGGCCTCTGTGCTCACGGGCTGCAGCAGGACCAGGGCAGGTTGCTTGGGGCTTTGTCCAGCTGCGGCTTCAGAATGTCCAAGGGGAGGGACAGGATCTGCTCTTCACCCACCTACAAACTTTCTACATGTAAGTGCTATTCATAACACTTTTCAAAGTCATGGTTTGACGACTGCAGCAATCAAAATGACTTTTTCTCACCAGCTGATTCAGCTGAGCTTTGTCATAGGGCACTTCTCCTCTCTCCGTTTTACCCCTCTTTCCAAAATTCCTCGCTGTCCCTACTTCTTCTCTCCCTACCAAAAGGGTTCCCCATCTTCCTGAAAGCACCTACCACCCTGACTGCAGGAATTTTGCGGTTGGTATTTACGCACCAGGGTACTCAGCAGTGCTTTTTATCTGGAAATGCAAAGCCACTCTCATTTTAGCAGAGGCTCTGCAGAGCCCGAGGGATGCGCCCAGCCAGCTGGGAACAGGGAGAAAGCTGCCACAAAAAGGATGGAGGAAGCAAGGAGAAGAGACTCCTGCGTGTCACCTTTGATCGTCAAACAACTTCCAGCCACTTGAAAACTTAAGGAGGGTTCGGGGTCATTTCTTCTTCCCCCAGTGTGTGCTGCTCTGCTTTCAGCCCGCAGATGATGAGAGCGCTGCTGACGAAGGTGACGCATCGGGGAGAGGAGATTTTAGTAACTGGGGCGGAGGAGAAGAAGCAGCAAGTGGTGAGAGGGGGAGGAAAAGGAGCCTATATAAAGCAGCAAAATTCAAAAACATTAGAAAAGAGAAATGTAAGAGGGAGAGAGCAAAGTTCAGGGAATTTTGGAACTGCCAGGTACATCACAGAAGCGAACTGAGACCCAGTCAGACATTGAATCAACACTCATCCCATGGATCAAACTCAAATCCAAGATGTGTCCATCTCACCACCTTTCTCAAATGTATGAGAGGATTTTCAGGCCCCCATCCCACAGTCCAGTCGTCTCCTGAGGTCTGAAATTCAAGAAAAGTGCTTGGAGAACTGGGGTCAATACAGAATTACAAGATAATGCACTGGGTGTCCCCAACAAAGTACCAAGCTCTACTACAGCTTCTGCTTTCCAAACTGCACCAAAGGAACTAAAACATCACCACATCTTCCAGTACGGCTTTCAGAAACATAAATCTGGGGAAAGACTTAACTGTGAGAGCTACTAGATCCAGGAGCCCTTCCTGTAAGAACACTCTGTGGTCTGGGGACTCCTGCCTTGCTCAGCCAAGGCACTCACAGTTTGCACCAGCAGGTACTGAGACATAATAAATGCACAAACAACTGCTGCTCAATCATGTGTATGAAACAGCACACATAATTAGAGCTGCCTGTATATGCAAAGGCTCAAAATTAAAAGTCAGCAACTTCCAGTGCTACTTCTTGATTTTGGCAGGTTTCACTTTCCCACTTGGCATCCTCACAACGTCTTTGGTAAAAGCTAAGATAACAGTCTTGATCACTGAGCTCTTGTTTTTTGTAAACACTCGTGTGCACATCAGATAAATAATCCAGTACCTGCTGAACATTTAATCTCTCCCTGACTGTGCAGAGAATTTTCCCAAGTCCTGCAGGGCACTCAGTCCCTGCCCTTGGACCTGCATCCCACCCACCCCAGAGCCTGCTACATGCTGGCTCATCGTTCGTGCTAGCAGCTTGTTTTCTCAGCCATTCACACACAGTTTGCTTCCAAGGCTGGCTTTTCCTGGCACAGAGCCCCAAAATGTCTTCCCAAACACATACACTACTGCTAGGAAAGCCATCATGACAGATAACAGCACTTATGCCAAGTACAAATAATCTTTAACTCTTAAGTTTGTTTTCTGCAATTCTGAAACATAACTAACCACAGGTTCCCAATGTCTGCCTTTGAGAGGGAAAGGCATGGGGGGAATCTCTCCTGGATTCATTAAGGCACAGATGGACACACCTCTGTTTAAATCAATTTGACTACTTATGCTAAGCTAGACAAGCTCCTCCTTTGATGGGTTACCCTCTCACTTGTCCCATAGTCAAATCTTTTGGCTGTCTCAAAGTCAAATCTATATTAGCTTTCTGTTTTCACTGTCAGCATTCTGCAGTGAATTCTCCCAGAAGCTATCCCACCCATCCCAAACTTCAACCTAACTCAGACACCCTCAGTCCAGGCACAACTGACTTTGCATGTAACTTCCTGAGAACCCCCTTCTCTGGAGCAGTGCAGCACTACTGGGGAATCAATACTCTAAAACTCTTTAGGAGAAGTACAAGCTACTTTGAACTGTTAATTAATCCAAAAGACTCACAGCCCAAATCCCCTCCTCCCAGGCTCCCTCACCGAGGGATCTGCTCCCCATCATACACCAAAGACCTGCCACTCACTTGCAAATTCAGAGCTATCAACTTCTACAGGAATCTGACCTGAATCCAAGCCTCCCCTGAATAAGAGATGGAGAGCAATTTTAAAACACATGTGATTACAAATGCCAGTAAAAGCTAAATTCCCACTCCCACGTAAAACTCCCATTTCATTTAAAATAACTGGAGAAAAAGGCATGGCCTTTACATGGCCTCACTACAGACCGTAGCAAAGATTTACTAGCAAAGGACAGTAGTGAAGTCTTCTCCTTCTAAAATTTTATTGCTCTTACATAATACGCTATCATGCATTTACTAGCATGCTGTGAAGCGCTGTCATAAATATTTAAACGGTGATGACAAAGTAAGAGAGCTGTCGGTGGCTCCTGCGTTTCTGGTTTTCGCTGCTCGCTCCCTTGGGCCCACGGAGAGGGAAGAACTGATGTGCAGAAAATAAAAGTGCTACATGTGAACCAAAGCAGATGCATGTACCTGGTGCTCAGAAGAGCAATAGGGACTTCAGCTTGTTACTACAAGGTCTTTCTCCACCAGGACTTCTTCCGTCATGATGGCCAAGCTCGTCACCAGCGAGGCTCCCCTCCCCACACGCTCGCCTGACTGCATTAGTTATTACATTTGATAGCTTTATAGCATTATTTGAAGCTTGCTATTTACCCAGTTACACAAGGCCCAGCGGCTTAGAGCCCGCTCTCTGCCTGGGCTGCAAATCTCTGCAACTACCTCCAAAATAGCCCAGATTTTATGACCCATTAGGCTTAATGATAAATCCTTGGATTTATGTTCCGGGCTAGTGAGCGATGAGAGATCAAGGGCTAAGCTTTGATTTATCTGCGGGCCAAGGGAGATGGTTATTTCTATAATTTTGTTTTTCTCATCATTTGCCATAACGACTGCAAGGCTTTGCTATGACATCATGGCAATTTTTACTGTTATCTACGTCAAAATCAATACTGTACTTGGTCCTTTCACAGTGCTGGCACTGGTATTTCCCCTCCCAGCAGGATGGAAATGCTGCTAGAGCAGTTTTCCATCCCCTGCCCAGCCTGAGAAGCAAAGCCTGCTACAGATGCTAACTCCAGAACCTCCTGGTGCATGAAAGGCAATGGTTTTCAACTTGAGAATACTGCTGGAGGTGGGGCAAACGTCTGGGAATGAAGACTGTTCTGCTTTGAACCAGTTTGGTACACTTATGGTGCTTTACATGCAATGCCAGTGGTGCCTGGAGTTGAGATAAATTTTGTTTCATTGTGCTTTAAATCCAGAACCACAGAAGAGTAGCCAATACTTTGGAGAAATGCTACTCTCAGCAGGTCCAGTATCTGCACTGATTATACATCTCCTGTTTTAACAGTTTCTCTGAAAACCCCAGGCCTCTGGAACCTGGGGAATGCAAGAAAACCTCCAATTTGCTCTCCAAATCTACTTTAAAAGAAATAAAGAGAAAATTAAATGCCCTGTGTTATAGGCAAAAGTCTTGAGAAACGGCCTATAAGGACCACAAATGTTCATGCAGCTCTGAGTTTCACACTTGCCTGGCTTTAATATGCTCATCACAAGGGCAGGCACTGCTCTTTTTAGAGCTGGCCCAAGGCTGCTTCCTGGTTTCAGCAAGGACAGGTGGGTGCACCAAGGAATGACAGGGTGAGAGACTGGAAAAAGGTTAAGGAATACCACGATACTACAAAGCTAATCACACCTCAAAGTTATTTTCGTCAAAGATTATTACATCCATTTGACCATGCTGTACAGATGCACTAGGACTACTTGAGTAATACTGAGAAAGGACAGAAAAAGTATACACTAAAGGGCAAATTTTAAGCAGCTCAAGTTTACAGAGTGAAGCAGATGCCTCATATAATAAAGGGAACTTGTCAGGGGAATGGAGCATTATCCAATATCTGTCTTGATTGACAGCTTGACAGTCTTTTACCCATTTAAAAAAAAAAAATCTTTAAAAAGCATTAGTTAGCAATTATCACCAATTTTCCTATTAAGGAAATTTTCCATGGAAAAATAGCTACAGTTTAATTTCTAGCTAAATCAGGACAGTTGACTGTTTTTCTTCCTCACACAGAATTGGAAATTGAAGGGAAATAGCAAGATGCTGTCAGATCAGCATCAGAGCAAAGTAAACAGGAAAGGAATAAAAATGGCAAAAGTTATGGAACAAAACCAGACAAAATCCCTTTAATCCTCAGCTGAACATCTCTCCCAAGAAGCAGCATCAGGTTGTTGTGCAAAAATAATGCAATAACAACATACTGTGGACCAAGCCCTACCAGATGCTGAGGAAAAAGTCAAAATGCTTCTTCAAACAGAAGTTTGTAATAAATGTGAGCCACAGAGGTACCAGGTTTTTCCCATTACACACACAATGCCAGGGATCCATTGCACTGATAAGGTACAAATTCAGACTGGACTGCCCAAGAAAAAAGAAGCCCTGATTTTAACTTCAGTTCATGAGAAGAGAAGGTATCAGGGTGACCTAATTGGGACCTTCCAGTACCTGAAGGGAGCCTATAAAAAAGATGAAGAGAGACTCTTTACGAGGGTATGAAGTGAGGACAAGGAGAATGGCTTCAAAGTGAGCAGATTTAGATTAACTGTTAGGAAGAAATTCTTTACTGTGAGGGTGGTTAGGCACTGCCACACGTTGCCCAGAGAAGTTATGGATGCCCCACCCCTGGAGGTGTTAAAGATCAGGCTGGATGGGGCTCTGAGCAACCTGGGATAGTGGAAGGCATCCCTGCTACAGCAGGGGAGTTGGAACAAGATCATCTTTAAGGTCCCTTCCAATCCAGGTCATTCTGTGATTCTATTCTATGATTCATTACAGCAAACTCTTCTCTTGGAAGGTAGCAGCCCTGCTGATGGGCAACACATTCCATACTCCTCTCCTCAAAAAGAAGAAAAAACATCCAGTTATTGTTAGCCTGTTACGAGACTTTAAGCCACTTTTCAGCTAGCAATGCTCTGAACCAGTGTTTAAATTATTTACCTCATGCCTTGTACTTCTTAAGTACTCAAAAAAGCCCTAAGTAGTCTCCCTGTGAGTCTTGACAGTCCTGACTGCTGGTCCTCAAAGAGACTGGGTAGAGAAAGCACTGATGTGGGATGGATGTTGCATTTTCAGTAGTTTCTGTACTGTATCTCTAATATAACAGAAAATGAGAGACATTGAGTCCCTCATAAAAGCCCTGCCTCAGTAAAGCACTTTCCTTGCTTTCCAGGACCAAAACTCAACTCCCATCTCCATCCCAGTGAAGGCTTCTTCTGTCTCACCCCTAGGAATTAATCCTCCGTGGCATTCAGGCACGTGGTTTTGCACGTGTTTCCCCAGGCAGTCTTTAGGGTATGTATTACACCATCTGCTTTAAACTGAGCCCTGTCATCAATACTCTGTTTTGGCAGGAGAGCTACTGGCAATAACCACTTGCCTTCATTGCCAACCCCTCCCTGACTTCCAGCAGGACAGGGCTCTTTCCATCCAGCCACACGATTGTAGTAACAGACATCCATACCTAGGATTTTCCTAATTTGTTTGCGTTTCTACTTCTCATCCTTCATTTACTGTCCTAAAAATGTCAGAACAGAGAGCAGAACTTAAAAGGCAATCACCACCTGCAAGCATTGTAGCAACACCAAACTATTTTGGCAGCCAGGCCTCTCTCAACACATGCTGACGGGGCCTGTATCCCTCGTGCTGGGAAGATGCAACACAGTCCCCAGCTTTCGGCTGCTTCAAGCTCCTGCATAAAAATGGGAGCACCCTTTTTATTTCCTAGGTTTCCTAGAGCAGCCAATGGCTTAGATTACAGCCATTGCCTTGGCACTGAAGCACTTTCCAGTATCACACTAAGCTTTATGTTTCCAACATAAAACCCCCACTAAAGCTGCTTCCCCAAACCCTGTGGCACATCCCATGACATGGATGGTGCCTCCCAACCAGCACCCCACTGACAGCACCAGGCTCCACAAACTTCTTTAACATTCCAGGCTCGGCTGCAGCTCAGCCATGGAATTCTCTGCCCTTTGATTACTTTTTCCCTGTGACACAAAGCTTAAATAGGAAGAAGTTCTGTTCTTTGGAAAGGAGGAGTTCAGGGCATGCAACAGAGATAAATTCATGCACCATTATTCTTTCCTGCATGCTTCAAAATCTAGGATGGAGGCACAGCTCAGGGCACATTTACTTTGTTCTCATCTCGCTCTCAGGGAAACCTTCCTACTTTTTCAGCCTAGAAAATCACCCTTTGCTGTACAACACAAAACCAAATACCCTCCAAATCCAAGTGAGAAATGCTACAAATCTGTTGCCTTTGGGGTTATTACATGCAAGTGAGAGACAAGTTTAATACATGCAAACCCAGGTTTCTGTGGCCTTGGCAAGATTTGGTTGAAAAAGTGAACGATTTAAACAATCTGACAGTTTACTTGCATTTCATGAAGTGTCCGGTAACAACCCTTTTGAACTATACCTCATTTCTATGTCCTTCAGTTGTATCTTAAGAGCCCGTCTGTGAGTAGTGTGCAAAAGATGCATCAAAAATCTTTGAACTTTATTTACGTGGCCCAAACAAACAATATGGCATTAAAAATTGTTTTCACAATCTTGTAAAGTACTAAAAGCCTCCTGGGATGGATCAAGCCTTTCCAGCTCAGAATTGGAGAGTTCTGCACCTCTAGAAAAAATTAAAACTAAACACCTAAGGGGCTTTTCAAAAGCAATTATCATAATCCCTGCTGTTACCCAGAGGGAAGCAGTGGCACGCAGAGGTTAAATAACTTCTTGGAGGTGGCTCAGTGAGCAGCACAGCTGGGATTAGAGCCACTGTGCCTCCTGACTCCCAGCTCCAGGCTCAGCCCAGCACCTTAAATAGCTGCAGTGCAAGTCATTAGCTCAGTCCTCTGAGCATGCATCTAGCTTGGGGAATGGGAAAGCTGGAGTTTAACCTAATAATACAAAACCTTCTATGGAGAATCCCCAGAAAAAAGCCTTAAATTTTAACAGCTTTGACCTGACCAACCTGTATGAGGGCAGAGGGAAAAGCAGCTGGGTGGATTTTACTGCCACCAGTTTGGGATGAGTGAATTATTCACATGCAGCAGAGCGTGTCATAATAAAAGGTTTATAGGGGATATCACCAGGATCATTCTTGTGGCATTTATTCATTTCAGTTTTCATTTGCTGGCATTTCTTTTGTCCTCCCCTTTGTCACCAGGATTCTCTCCACCCTTCCCTTTGTGAGGTACCTTAACTTCTAAAAAACATTTCTGCTGAGAGCGGTTTAGTGACATGGCACATTTTTGTTTACATTGTTATTTTGCATTTCTGTGTACTTCTACAGGGACAGCTGACACATGCAGTTTTCCCCCATCAGAGGTGACTGTGTATGTCTACTTCTACTACTCCCTTGCCTACAGCTGCAGTATCTCTTTTATTTCTTTAGCTGCCTCCAGCAGAGAACAATAAATCCAAAACACAGTCAAAAAAAAGAAAAAATCTCTAGTGCTATTTTTGGCATCTAAGTTCTTTGGCTTAACCTATTTTTGGAAGAGCATCTTTGTTCAGCAAATTCAGAACTCCCAGCCCTGTGACACCGGGGCAGTGTGTCCCGCTGCAGGCAGAGCCGTTTGCTGGCAGCAACCTCCAACAGCAGAGCAAAGCCAGGAGGAAAATGGTGGGAGACAGGACTTCACTTCCACTCTCCATCACTTTGTGCCTCTGAGCAAGTCACGCCGCCCCTCTCTGGCGTGCTCTGGCCATGCTCACGCCGGCACACGGCATATGCACAAACACGATGGGTGCACCTTGTGCCGTGAGCTCCACAGGGTGAAAGCAAGGCTTGCTACCTGTCCTCACAGCCTCCTGCCCTTCCAGGACCCCACTTTTGGTGGTTCATGAAGTGTAAATATTAACCAGTATCTATAGTTCATGTTTTAATAAAAGCTTTGCTTAGGAGATAAGGAAGGTCACAAATGGGAAACAGCAGCCCTGAAGAGCTGAACTTGATTCACGTATTTCTGCTTTGCTGGTTTGATTTCAAAAGATATTCAGGCTCTGTATCTGAAACAGTTATTACCTTCGTACTTCCACCAGATGCACCTTCCAAAAGTGGCAGCACTCTCAAACGGCCCAGGAAAAAAAAAAGAAAAGTTGGAAAAGATGCAAAATAGCTGAGTTGGTATGTTGTGGCTGGCTCTGCCTGACGCAAGGGGAGCACACACTTCTCACATCACTGCACTCACAGGCACCACTCGGAAAGGGATCATCTTGGAGCCCTGTAAGGCACAAGACTTGGTTTAAAGCGGAATTTTGTGCCAGGGCTTTCAACAGGCATGGCTGAACCACAAGAGAACCAAACACTGCGGCTGGTCTTAGACCAGAAGCCTTGGCCACAGTCCTGTCCTCTGAGTTGCTTCTCTCCGGGACAAAAAGCAAAAAGAGCAGAAGTAAACATTTAATTGCTAAGAAAATACTTTGTTTTCTCTGTCACAGGGATAGCCCTCCAAATGCAACATTGAGTCCTCCTGGGCTCAGTGACATGCAGGCTGAAACACCAGCAGTAACAGTCAAGTCCCCAGTGAATCTCCGTGGCCTAATGGATTAAAAGATTAATTAGAGTTACCTGAACATTAAACACCAGTGAAGCGCTCTGAAATTTGCTCTCAATGGGGGTGTGAGGAGTTGCCTTTTAAACGGGCTCAGAACTAACCGGGTGTTTTGTGCACAGTTGTTACTGGTTTTGAATCATTCCACTTTTCAGCTTTTTCCCTGATAATAAAGCCAATGCAGCTGTGCTCTGGCACACCTCATCACCAATCACAGCTGAACTTAATAGAAGGAAATTGCCTAAAATATATCAAGCTTTGTATCTAGAAGGAAGGAAGGTACCCTATGAAGCTCCTACTGATGCACAAACCTGTATCACACATTGGAGAAGCTACAAGGGAGGATGCAATTAAAACCAAGGCTCTATTGGTCACTGCCATCAATTTTTTAAGCTAATAGTCGTTTGAAACACATTTCAGGCTTTGAATTGCTATTGAGAGTAGCAAGATGGTAAAAATAAAGAGTCTAACTGGAAGATGGTAGAAAGTGTAGGTCCTACAGATGTGAGGGTATCAACCACCTGAAGTCTCCACGATCATTTCTCCAGTTTCACCTGGCTGCAATCACACACCACTCCATCCTGACAACAGAGGTTTTGCCGCGCTTTCACCAAAACCTGGGGAAACCTGGCCAAACCCTGCAGGAGATCCAACAAAACAACTCCACTGACTTCAGCAAGGAATAAAGCAGAGACAGCCCCAAAAATGCCTCCAGGATGGCCAAACAGCACCATGAGTCAGTGACGCTAATGTCAGGAGTAGGATATCCCAAGGAGGTATTTAAAAGAGAGGTTTTGTTTGAGATTTATGATTCTGAACCTCTTCAGCTGTTGTACCCACACATACCTGTTGGCAGTTTCAGCACATGCCACACGGCAGACTTGTGCTTGTAGCTTTTGCAAAGTAAACCGGTAAAACCAGAGCCAGTTTATGTATTTGAACAAGCAGATGCCAAACACTTCAGATTCCTAACTGGAGCAGCTTCAAAGCAGTCAAGGGATTTAGGTGTCAAATGTGAGGGTGATCAGAGAGAAGAAGCAGAGATGCAGGCACTCTTCTGCTCTGTCTTTCCAGTTCTTTTTTCCATACATCCCTGAAACAGCTGACACCTGTACCCCGACAGATCTGTGCCAGCATCACCTCTTGGGCTTCTGCAACATGAGCTGGAGTTCTCTGTGAACTCAGCTTTAAACTCAAACTGCATGCCCCAGCTGATGTCAATGAGAACATTTTGTCTCCCCTATTTCAGTAGCAAATCTCGGGTCAGAGGTGACACTGATGAGATAAAGCAAAACTCAGACTTGTGATTAACTGCCACAAGAAGTTTGTTCTCAGCTGACTGACAGCAGGAGTTGACACTGGGAGCAAATGTCTTACACAGCATTGTACTTCCCAAATATTACTTTTCAAAGTAAGAGTTACATTGGCAAATAATCACTGGGAAGTAAAACATTTTGCAGGAACTTTGCTTGCTACACACTTCCATCTTAGAATCAGCCATTGGGATGCCGAGAACTCACTGAAAGTCAAACACTGACTTACTGTGACTATTCATGATGGATGAAGATGTCCAGGAAAAAAAAAACCAAACCCAAACAGAAAAGCCATTGGGAAGCAAATACAGGTGCCAAAGTAATAAGGGAATCAAACAAGCAATGGGATTTACTAGGTCTGGCTCCACAGGGGGTTGCCAAGGGAATTTGCTGATGACTCTTAACAGGGCTCTCCACAACAGGCCTGCCAGGGTCTCTCCGTGGCACCGCTTCCCGGTGCGGAATGACTCCTGAGCCACTCAGTTAGGCACGGTTCAGCAGTCGCTCCAGCTGAGGACACACACACGCCGTGACTGGTGAGCCCCCGCTTCCTCAGAGTGGGGCTGAAACACTACAGAGGCGTGTAACAGTCCCACCACGGGGAGGTGGGACTATGGCAGACCGGTCTCAAATCATCTCATGAAAATTAATCTCAGCTAGAAATCATGGTCTCACTGGGATCAAAACCATTTGGAAAGATGTTTGAAGCAGGAGAAAGGAAAAAGTTTAGCTTCAGCACTCTCAACATGAGAGTGTCTTTCCCTCGATTAAAACAATGCTTTTACTCAATTTATCTCAAATTAATACATTCGATAGCATAAATACACAATTCCACACCGAACAAAGACCCTTCATCAACCTTAAAGGACCTACAGCCAAAAAAAAGTGACTAAAACACAGAAATAGGCGATATGGTGAATCACAATGAGTAACTCCCAAAGCTTTACCTGGCACAGCAGCAGCTCCAAAACCAGTGCCCTGCCCCACGCAGCCAGGTCCCTCATTCCCACCTGAAAACCAGGAGAGAAGCTGCTCACCATGGGGGATCAACACATTCGTAATCCCCACATAGCAGAAACAGCAACGTATCGGCAGGACAAAACGAGCAACGCAAAGGGCCATTTTGTGAACCTCAAAATGAAACAGAGGAGCTTCTACAGCTTCTCAGTTTTGCTCCTGGGGGTGCGGATGGCCAGGGAGCGCCAGGAGTGGCACTACATCCACTCGCAATCTCAGAAACATCCTCCTCAGCGGACAGCCGGAGGCATCCCCCAGCACCGCCAGACGCACCTCCACATGACAAGAGCTCTGTCCCCGGCAGTGGCAGCGATGTTCATAGCCACCAACACCGGCTGTCACAGCGGGCAGGGGAGCACGGCTCCCTGCTGCAGCCCTGAGCAGGCTATTGGAACTTTCACGGTATAATAAAAGCAATAAATTTGGAGCAATGATTCCTTAAGTGCTGTCTGGGCAGCGGAGACCACCGAGATCTACCTCAACACAGGTACCAACTCATTTCCTTCATTTTGCAAATGCTAAAGCATATAAAAAATTCTGAAATGAAAGGGAAAGGCTACTAGCAGAGTAGTCTCACTGCTGGCCCCTCTCAAGTTGGTGGGAATTTTATCCTTACTGGCAATGACAGCCCATTAGATCTAACACTGAATATTTTGGGGGAAAAAAAAAAATTCCATTGTTTCTTTATGTTAACAGAGGGCTGGTACGTAACAAAGAGGAAGAAAGGCTGCTGCGTGCTGCTGGCGGGTTGGTAAAAAATTCTCAAGGTCTGATCGATACCATGAAAAAAACACCTCTCCTGGCCTGAGGCTGGAGCGTTATTCAAGCACGGCAGTCACTATGCAGCTCATTTTCTTTAGCTACGATGATCCGAGGCTCATGAACACAGAAAGAAGAGCGGAGTCGCTTGCACGCATTTCTAACCCTTT
>VZTE01000778.1:2130653-2187262 GCA_013397775.1 Eulacestoma nigropectus | reverse complement strand
CGGCGAGCCGGGAGCGGCAGCTGCGCACCTGCCCTGACATCTGCCCCGAGGCTTTGTGTGCCCGGCCACCCGCGCTGCGCACCGCCGCCGCGCCGGGCGCCCACCCGTGTCTGCACCGCCCAAGGCACCTGCGCACCCACACAGCCGTGCCTGCGGCAACCAAGGCACCCGTGCACCCCTCCACCCATGCACGCACCGACTTGTGCACCCACCCGTGCACTCATACATCACCCACCTATTCCTGCATCAACTCATGCACCTGCGCACCCACACGCCCGTTCCTGCACCAGCCAATGCATCCCTCCACCCATGCGTGCACCAACTTGTGTGCCCACCCATGCATGCAGGTACCCATCTATCACCCACCTATTCCTGCAACAACTCATGCACCTGCGCACCCACACGCCCGTTCCTGCACCAGCCAATGCATCCCTCCACCCATGCGTGCACCAACTTGTGTGCCCACCCATGCATGCAGGTACCCATCTATCACCCACCTATTCCTGCAACAACTCATGCACCTGCGCACCCACACGCCCGTTCCTGCACCAGCCAATGCATCCCTCCACCCATGCGTGCACCAACTTGTGTGCCCACCCATGCATGCAGGTACCCATCTATCACCCACCTATTCCTGCAACAACTCATGCACCTGCGCACCCACCTGCCCGTTCCTGCACCAGGCAAGGTACCTGCACATCCACCCACTCATGCACCGACCAGTGCACCCATGCGTGCACCCACCTGTGCACTCATACACCCACATATCAAACCACTCCCACCCAATTCATGCCCCGCTCCCCAGTACATCCACTTGCCCATGTACCAGTCTACACTCCAATCTACATCCATCCATCTACACCCCAACTCTGCAACCATCCACCCACCCACTTCCTTTTGCACTTGGACCTCAGTTATTACATATATATATATATCTTTTATATAAAAACAACTGTGCCAACATGTTTTGTTACCTCTCCCCAGACAATGGCCAGGTGCTAAGGAACAAATCTGGTTAAGGCAAGTGATGGAAGGAAGCAATCAGAGGACAACAACAGACAAACCCCACCTATCCCATCTAATTTTGGTGTATTACTGCTGGCAGTTTGTGGCTGCCTCTGAAAGCTGCCCTAAGCTTACATTTTTATAATATGTTCCATAAGAAAGATTAAGATTGCCTTTAATAAAGGTTTGTACCCGTCCTTCCACACGCTGAATCAGTAGGGAGATGATGGTGTGTGCTCATGGATGACCATAAACCACCCCTGTCAGGAAACACGGAGAACGGACAGCAAAGTGCTTTTCAGAGGCTCCTGCAGCAGAAGCTCTCCGGGAAGAAAAGACCCAAAGCTGACTTGATTGATACAGCCCTGCATGGGAGAGGAGTGATTTCATACTTAATGATGTTGAATTGCACATCATTTCTAGTTTCTTTGATGCTGTTTGCATTAACACGCGCTCTGTATGGCAGGAGCAGAGAGGATTTGACAGGAGCAGCTTGAAGATAAAGGTGCACTGGAGCTGTGTGGGGTGGATGTGCTGGGCCAGGCAGAGGGAGGTGCAGAGGTTGAGGCTCTCATGGCACTAAGGCACCTGAGGTCTAAATAGGTTTTTGCACATATGAAAAACCCTACATTAATGACGACAACAGCAAAAAATCCATCAGAAATGTGCTCTTCCATTACACGTAGTGTTTGCTTCTACCTTCTTTATGCTCCCCTCAATCACTGCTCTACATAATGCTGTGAGATGAAAGGAGCTCCCTTGGTTCTTGACAGCACACGGTGTCAGTGTTCGCTGGGATGGCAAAGCTCCTGCTCCAGCCTCAGCACCTGCCCACAGCACTGGTGGGGCAGCACCAGCACAACGAGGGGCACTCTGCTTTCTGGGAGGGACATTGGGCACAGACAAACACAGCCCAAAATACAGCATAAAGTTATTCAAAAGGCCTGGACCATAATTTTGACCTCCTAGATGTGAAATTCAGAGACAGGCTGGCAGGGATCACCCTGAGTGCGTACCACTGTTGAAGTCACTCTGTTGCTCCTGGTTTCCATTTCTTTGCAGTGGGTTTTGCAGCCAGAAGCATCATTTGGAATCAGCGACTGCTGAAGAACATTCAGGCTTCTGGTAAAAATCCCAAACAACCCAAATCTTCCCCCAAAAACCCCAAACCAGGCTAAAACTTTAAGGAAAAAATCCCAACAACTTGGGTTTAAACCTCATCACAAAGCTGAAGCCTTCCCCTGGTGCATCAGACCAGAAATAATGTGGGACAAGGCAGTGAGGGCTTCCCTGCTCTGAGTCAGCATGAGTGATGTGTGCCTGTAATGCAAGGTGTTGCATGTCACATCTTGGCAAGGTACATACGGCTTCTGGCAGGGGAACAAAAAGAAATCAAGCCTTTGCTGTTTTGTCTTTAGTCTCAAGTAGGATTTGGAGGAAACTGTCTCAGTGAATTGGCAAAATGGGCTGATGGCTGCCAAGCTACAGCACCAGGAGAGAGCACTGCACCATTCCAGGAGTGACGAGGGAGGAAGGGAGGGAGCAATAACCCCTCTGTATCCCGTGAGGTGCTGGGAGAACGGGTGGCACAGAGGTTCAGTAACAGGAACCTGCTGAGACTCACTTTGAAGGGAGGTTGATGCATCCATCAGCATGAAGATCCCATCCTGTGTACTCCCAGAGAGCCCTGGACTCTCTGTCTTCATGGTTGGAGCCAACAAGAAACCAGGTCTCTAACTTGGACATTAGTTTCTGCACTGAAGTCAGCTGAATTACCAAAAGGATGAATTTGACTATCTAATCCCTTCAATCTGAAAAACAGATGTGTATATGCACAGATCTACCCCAAAGCTTTTCAAAAGGTTCATTTTGCTCTTGCCTTCCTCTTACACACAATGGTATGAATCAGAAATATGGCTCCTCAAGTCATTGCGGCTGCCCTGAGCTAGAGTTGATGCAAGTGAAAAGCAGATAAAAATGCAAAATGTCCTTTTCCCAGAAAAATCTGAGCGTGGGATTGTTTTTTTAATCATTATATGTTTAAAATTTGATAATTTTAATATAAAACCTGAATCAGTGGCACTAAACGTTATGGCCTAAATTTCATTGTAACACTATAATAAATAGCAATTAACCCCTACAAATTTTAGATTAAGTCAAGCCACTGCAGTGGCTGAAGTGTTTGCTGAACCAACTGGATCAGGAGATTCTTGAGACTCTAAGCCCGTTTCCTAGAGACCCGTTTCTTCTCAGGATGCACAGGAAGATGTTCTTCCCTTCAGTTCACTCCAGTTTGAGAAAACCATCGGGGATTGAAACCAAAGAGGGAACAGGAGATTGCACTTTCCCCCATATGAGTCTTTATAAAGATTTGGTGATTAGGAACACCTCAGCCTGCTGTCAAAGAGGTAGTATTTCCCGTGTTCAAAATGTCCCTTCCAAATGCAGAATCAGTTTTGATAACTGTGTTCTTCCCCTTGCCCCATCTGTCCATCTTAAGATTAGCACGTGATTTAAATTAGAGCACATTGTAACTAATGTATGTGACTTTTTTCTGCAGCGCACCTTAACACAAACATTAAAATAAGGCATGGAGTAGAGGCACCAGGCATCAGTTTGGCACATAAATGAAAATTGTTAAGTAACTTTAGACTTAATATGCAGATTCTTAAATAAATATGGTAATAGCATATCCATATTTTCATAAGTGAAAAAAGAGTACCAGGCTCCGGTGAGGAAGTATCAGTTGTTCCTTAGGAAAATAATTTAAAAGTACAAATGAAGAACGAGATTAATTTAAATGATCAATTTTGTGTTTCCTGCTAGCTGATTTAAATCATGATGAAAATTGTTGATGAAAGCCCCTTATTTAAATCTGTGCCCCTTAATGAGAGTGCAAGCCTATGAACATAAGCCCATAACAGTAATAAAAGACTCTGTAGAGAAGAAGTAACTTTCACAAGAATACTTCCAGGGCTGGAAAAACATCATGCCTCCCTTGCAAAAAGAAATACATCTTACCCAGCCAAGCAATTCTTCGCCCCTAAGCTCTTAACCCTGTAAAAAGAGCAGGGATAGGGCAATAAGTCATAGGATATTCACAGCCACATCATGTAAGTACGACTGAACTGGTGATCCTTTTCGCTAACCGTTGGAGAGGAAGATGAAGTATTGCTGGAATAATTAAAAAGACAGGTTTGAATTCTCTAAATAATGCAGACAAATGCCCTGTCCAGCTATTCATCTTGGTGGCAGCAGCCTTTTAAGGTCTTGAGCTGTTGCACAGGGAGGATGGCTGAAGGATGCTGGGTGGAGCGGGCCTGTGCCAACCCAAGCACCACGTGCTCCTGTGGCCTCTTTCCAAAATGCTGTTCAAGGGCCACTCCTCTGGTACCAGCACAGTTACTCTCATAACTACACCTCAAATCTCCTCTAAACTTAAGATGCCTTTGTCAGTCAAAATCCGAGCAAAAAAGCATTCATTATGAATTTATAGCGAATGTAGACAACTGCATTTCACTGAGGGCTGTACGGGTATCATCAGCCTGTAAAGGTATTTTACATGCCCACCATCTACTGAAATGGGCTCTTCCCTGTGGTCTTATAATCCACATCGCTTTTCAGTCCTCTTCAAGGAATTTAGGAGTGCAAATTTGGTAAAAAGTGCCATGGTACAGCCCCGTGGCCTGCCTCTCTATTAGCAAGGGTGACAGTAACCTCTATTTCTGTGCTGCTTAGTCCTCCCTCCTGCCCTCCCCGTTCCTGGGCTCCAGTGCTGTCTCCCACAGAGAGATCTGCCCTTTTGGGAAGTGTACCATGGGATGAAAGCCTGAAGGCATGACCTTCACTGTACCGAGATCAGTCACCAGAAGACAGACAAAGAAAGAAATTTCATAAAGGGGGTTTTAAATTTATTATATATTTTTGAGGCATGATTTCTTGTATGCCTGGTATTGCTACTGCCAACATTCTTATTGTTGAATGATCAAAAGATACACAAAGATCTATAACTAGGGATGTTTACACAGACTTATCCTCATACACCTGTGATTCTTCCCCATCAACTCCTGTTTCTGAGGGCAGCAATGGGCCCCAACCCTGCAAGGCAGAACACAAGATGCTCTGCAGTTTGCATCTTCCCAGGACACTGGTTGTAGGACATGGCTGCTCCAACTCCAGGGATACCTCTGGGACCCTGCAGGAGCTTCAGTCCTGTGATATGCCCTGAGCATGGCCCTGTCCTGCCTGAAATGATGGCAGTGTGGAACTTTATCAGGCTCAAATCCCTGTTCCCACCTACCAGGAGCCTGCAGGTCCCGGCATCAGGACACAGGAGCCCTGTTGTGTCTTACCAGTGGGTGCTGAGCAGATACTGGTTCAGGGAATTCTTGGCCTCTGTGATAAAGTTATAGGGACCCATGAACAAATTCATTGGCTCCTTTTCCTCCCCCCAGCATTTTGCAAAAAAAGTATTACACTTTCGTGCTTCCAAAAGGCTGCCTTCTTTCTTCAACCATCATTTCCAGTGCGAAGCAAGATCTCTCAGAGCCCTTGACTTTGCAGCTGGCAAAGTTTACATGTTTACAATACCCTGCATAATTTGGCTATGAGATAATGTATAGTATAGTCCTTCAGTGGTGCACAGTGGGAAAAGAACAAGTGGAAAAAAAAGGTAATGCAAAGCCAAGAAAAACAGATGGTAGCGAGCTCTCCAAGGGGCAAGAATGAATAAATAACTACAGATTTTTTTTTTCCCTGAGGAAAAATGTATTGTCAAATCAATAACACAGTTTTTAGGAGATGCAAACTAGATCAAATGTGCATTTTTTTCAGTATTAAACAATGGCACTTCATCAGGACTGGTGGTCTGCACTGCACGTGTTTGCCTACATGAATCAGAGAGAAGTAAAAATAGCGTTGCTCCAAAAATTCTTGTTTGACCTCAAGGTTCCATTTCATACTTCCTGGGAAGTTCTGCTATAGGTAACAAGCCAAAAGCTCAGGTGGACATCAGAGTGCCCCAGCACTTACTGTGCCCTTTAGCTGCTTTGCATCTTTGATAATCTTAGTCAGGGCTGCAATTCTTAGAGAGCAGAACCTCTTGACAATTTTGGGAACTTTCCTGTGCCTGCTGTTAGGGCCACAGGAAACTATACTTATTTAATACATCTGCGCACACTTCCAGAATGATTAACTGATAACTTTTTTCTTTTTGACCACATCAGGTCAAGCTAGAGGGGGAAAAAGAGACACTTTAAAATGGCCAAGTATACAAATACTCTCATTCTTCTCCAGCAAGAGGTTTTTTCGCCTCTCTTAAGTCACCCAGAGGAAGCTAAGCAACATATGGGATGCATGAAAGTTGCTCTCTGCAAATCTGTCAATCCGTTTTAGCCACGCCGTGCATCAATCCCGACTCTGCTCGGAGCACGGCGTCCCTGTGCAGGCGCTGCCAACTGGCCCGCGCTCAGCTCTTCACCAGGAGACAAACCGGCTCCTGCTGCAGGATCCCCGGGCCCAAAGAGCTGAAGCTGGAAGGCACCAAATCTCTCGTGCTCTCGCTCTAGCCATGGTGCAAAAATAATCTTTGCAGCACGTCCAGTACTTGCTGGGCTACGGTGATGTGGTGGGTTGGGGAGCAGAAGGAATCGCAGGCTGGAAAGGAGCTCTGACAGTGGGCAATAACCTCTTGACAAGTGGCTGTGGAAGAGGCCTGTGTGCTCAGGCTTCCAGGCTGGATCCTCTGGGCTTGGGGACTAGCACAGACCAAGCCCTGCAGTTGTGGAGATCTCCTGGTGAAGCTCCCCGAGGAGTTACATTCTGGGTAGAGGCAGCCACAGCCCCAAAGCAGAGAATGAGCAACCACCAGAGCTGAGCTCCCAGAGCACCGTCACACAACAGCGCTCTGAAAATACCGGTCGTTCCTCACGCGCGTGGGATTGGGAGGCTCCAGTTTCAGTTTTGTTCCAGAACATCTGAACTCACAGGGTTGGCTGATTGTAAAAATTACCTGCCCTTCCCCAGCATGTCAATAAATCAAAGTGATGGGGTATTTCTGGGAAGCCGGAAGCTGGCAGAAGCAATAAGAAGGGTCACCTCTTCATCTTGCTGCTTTTTGGGAGGTGGTGAACGCTTCGTTATCATGCCCACAACACCCATGATAATATTTTTATTCAAGCTCCATTTTCTGTTCTGCCCGTGCAAATATCAAGAGCAAAGTCACTGCTACTGCCTTAGTTTTTCTCTCTTTCTGCTGGGAGCAGAACCTGAGCTCCTTAAAACCATGTACTCCTAAGTTCTGGAAGCACTCACTTTCGCTATGCAAAGGGAACCCTCTCTCTAAAAGTCAGTCTTGATTGTTTCTTGGGAAGCAATAAGCCCACAGATGTGCCTCCCAGCTGCTAAAAGCCCTTGCTCCCCACTCTGCAGATGCCAAGCACTCCTCCCTCTAAAAGCAACTCCAAAAGAAAACCAGGCCCCAGGGATGTCCAGGGAGCACCTCAGAATTTACAGCGGTGCAGTTGGGTCTGTGTGCCTGTGGGAGCTGCTGCGAAGTCGGTCAGAGGTGGCTCCTTTTGAAACAGGACAGGTTCCAAAGGGACACGAGCTCTCGGAAGAGGCAATCACTGGGAATGCCTCCAGCTCCATCCCCAAGCTGCAAACTAAAGTACTTGCTTTTGTTAGAACATATGGCAAAACCCTGCATCCTACACGTGTTTTAATGCCAAGAATGACTCTTAGTTTGGAATCCTACATGGCAAAGAAGCCAGCAGGAGTTTTGTCCAACAGAGAAGAGGGATGAAAGCAGGCAGTTTATCCCACTGCCATTTCAGCTTGTCTTCATTTCCTGGTCTGCATCACATCCCTAGGTCAGTGCAGCTCTGGCCATTCTTGACTGTTGTTGGTCCCTTCACCTGAGAGAATGTGTTTCTGTACCTGTCCCTTATATTGCAGGCTGCAAAAGACTCCATCGGAAGTACTTCGTGGCCCAAAGCATTTTTCTATAACAAACAATCCTTTGCAGCAAATTCTAGGTAGGCTGATATTGTGGCATAATATAATTCCAATCACCTGGTAGAATACTGTTCTCTTGCTCCTTTACGAGTATCAGTACCCAGCCTATATTCTCTCTCTCATATTTAAGCCTCCAAAATTACTCTGATCAAAGCAACCTGCATTTATAAACTGATATGCTCCTGCATTCAAGAGATTTGCCAAGTGCTAAATATAAGGTTTCTCACTATAGTCAAAATCAAATTCAAATTCCAGCTGCCTCTCTGCTAATATGCAGCAAAGGTTTAGCAGTACAAAGCCGTGTTTGTAGAATCAGACACCAAAGATGATTAAATTAAACTGAAAGGGGAATCAGTACAAGCCTGAAATTAGTTCTCTGAAGAGACCAGAGTTCATTTCCTCCCCCTGACAGATGGAGCCACCTCATGACCTTTAGTGATCAGAGCAAACAGGATCATGGCTTTCCCAAGTCTGCCCTCCCTCCATCCTGAGCAATGCCCTGACTGGAAAATCAGCTTCTGCCTACACTGGCCAAGGCAGGGGGACTGCAGGATGCTCAAACCAGTGCAGCAGGTTCAGACACTGCCCTCTCCCCCATGGGCTGTGATCCATCTCCTCCCTCTCAGTGGATGCTCTCCAGCTGTCCAGGCACACATTGAGATCTGAAGAACAACTCCTAAGTTTATCTTGTGGTCTCTGTTCAAAGCAAAGGACTCTTCATTCTTTGATTTGATCAAGATAGTAAAACCGGGAAGGTGCCTGAAGTCGGCAGGGTGAGCTGATGAGATGCTGAGTGCAGGCAGGAGCAGGAAGGCATCCCAGGGGTGGGCAGGCAGTTACTTCCTTGGCTTTGCTAATCTGGCTCTTTCAAAACAGCATTAAAATTGCCAATGAAAAAAAGAATTCCTCACTTTGTCTATGGCAAGAGAGCTGAAGGGATTTAAAGCATATGGCAGCAATAAAAAGTTGTTAATCTTCTCTCTCCCACCCTTCCCTATTAGCTGTTACTCTTGGGCATTATCTCTCTGAGAACCCTGGATGCTACAATTACGCTGATGGCTACACGAGAGCGATGGAAAACAACCTGCTGAAAACAAAGGCTTCTCTTGACTATTACATACACACAGGTTTGCCAAGACACCTTGGTCTCTCCCTGCAGCCTTTCTGCTGGTACCATTCCGGGTCTTCTCTGAGCACAGATGAGACAATAGCACCAGGTTGTTGGCTGTTCTTGCCTTGCTAATATCAGTGACCTGATTTACAAACCAGATTCAGACCACTGCTCCTATTTGGTGTATGGCACAAACTGGTGCTGGTCCTCAGAGACTTGCACACAGTCAATTTTCAACAACAGAAAGGATTTTCACCCTTTAAGAGGCGAGGGTTAGCACAGCTCCTTGGCAACATATAAATTGAAAGGATAAATTGTAGGAGTGGCTATTCCAGAGCAGTGGCACAGTCTCTAGCAAAAACCCCTGCTATCCAAATTCAATTAGACATAGCCCAGGAGGGAAAGAAAAAAGGCAGACAACTCCACAGTTGTGCAGGTCTCTCAACACGGAGCATGCAGCACCTCTCCCAGCAGCATCCAAGTATGGGAGTGGGTGTCCTGCTGATGGAGCTTCCTCTGCCAGACAGTACCTGGGTGCTCCTCTGCTGTGCTCTGGGGGTAGATGTGCCCTGTTGTGGGCAGAGCAGACTCTCCCAAGACTGGGCATTGATGGCACGAGAACAAAAATCCCCCTCTCCATCAGTGTGGCTGAGCAGGTGCAATGGCAGGAGAGAAGAGAACACCAACCCTCAATTCAGCAAAGGGAGGTGATCATATTATGCTTGAAAGCCAAGGTGGCTGATGGGCTGCACTTGCAGGGCTGGGGTAGAGCAGCACCAGCCCTGTTGGAGGGCAGGGAGGAGATCCAGTATTGCCCAAAGGGAACTTTCAAAGAATGCAGCCAAGAAGGCAACACGCAGCAGGACCTGAAGCTCCAGTTGCCCTGCCTGAGGTGGGTTCCTGGCTCTTGCCCAACTGCTCCACCCAGCTCAGCTGAGCCTGGACGTTGCCACGGAACACAGGCCACGCTCTGGGCATCATCAAGCGTATCGCCATCCTTCCTCTTGACTACAGAGGATGCAAAAGAGGATGAGAGGTTTGCTGCCAGAAAATCCTGTCTGAATAAATAATGCCATTTTAAATTTGAAATGGTGAAGCTTGGGGAGCTGATCCTCACTGTGTTTGAGGCAACTGCCTCCTGCCAGATAAACGCACACACCACCGAGTTCATGTGCTGCTGCAGCAGTACCTAAGGCCAGTTGGAAAAGCCAATATGGTCCATTTCTCCTGCAAGATCTCTCAGGGGAAATAAGCCTCAGCCAAGCTAAATACTTCACTTGTGCTATATCTGTATGGAAATTGCATGTTTTAAGGTTTTGTTTTGAATGAGAAAGAAGTCAGACCTTGCTGAAAAGACTGGGTTCGGCATTCTCAGAGAAAAGCAGTGCATGGTCCTGCTCTCTGACAGCTGAACCACAGTAAGTAACAAATGAGGGCCACACTGCCACAAACTCTGTTTTCCAGGCTTCCCACACAAACAAGGCACTAACTATGGGTTTTCTTGCATGGCTGGAGGCCAACACGCCTCCGGGCAGCATGGGGACAGCCCTACACAAGCTAGTTTCTGTTGACTGACAAGCATCTCCTCCTTTTCTTCTTCTGGCTAAAGGCTGACTCAGTTTGTGATGGCAGAAGCCTTGCAAGAGCAATATTAAAGGTGCTTATAAAAACAAACAAACAAACACACCACACCCCTGCCATCCTTTGTCCCCTGCCCCAGACATGTTTTACACACCTCTCACTTGCAGGAAATCATCCATGACTTGAGGAAATGCTCTTTTTGACGTCTTCCTCTCTGTGAATTTTGTGTTTTCAAGTGAACCTAAGACACAGGCCTGGGAAAAGAAGCTGCAAACAAGGCTTAGGACCAACCCTGAGGTTGGCAGTGCCACGCTGCCCTCTCCTGCCAGGCTCCCCAACAGATGCTAATCCACTGTCTGTGATTACTCTCTCTAGGATCTTTAAATCCAGGCTTTGGGGATTAAGGAGTCCCAAATGAGGGAATTCTCCCTCAATCCATTCCTGCTGGCACAACAACACCAGGGACAAACCCAGCATTTTCTGGGAAGTGTTGTCCTGACTCTTTCTATTTCGAGGCCTTTAAGGAATACCACACCACACCTGTGCTTGAGAGTCCTTCAGCATCACATCTGGCTCTGGTTACAGATCACACCTCATAACCAAAAACCCTTCTGCTCTCCCCCTTGTGGCGTTGTGGTGGTGTTATCTGGGGTTTCCCACTACGGTACAAACACTGTAAGCCCTTCTCGGCCTCACTGCCCTGGGTGCTCTGGAGACAACCCCTCAAAAAAGGATTGAGCCTTTGGGGTTTGTTATGACTGCTCAGCACCCAATGTTTGAAGCAAATAGAAACAAGAACTGAGGAAAAGTGCCAGAACACAGTCAATCTTTAACCAGCTCAAGGAAGATATGGTCTCACTTGTCCTTACTCAGCGTTCACCTCTGGGCGGCTTTCACCAGTTTTAACCCACGTTTCAAGGCTGCCAAAGCCTGCACAAAGCAAGCAGGTTTGTTTTGTTGTAGTCTTCCCCCCCAGTCCTCCAGTGCCCAGCTGCTTTTCCACCCATGCTTGCAAGAGCCCCCTTCTTTCTGGGGATGCTTTTGCCAGGTGACCTGTGGACACCGACACCAGCCACACTGAGCCCAACCCACAGCAAGGAGCACGTCCCAGTTCCCACTTTGCCTCATCCACAGGGCTGTGCTCACTTATCCCAACTTTTCACTCTGTTGTTTTAGTTACCAGGGCTGGCTGAAAGTCCCCCTCCCACCTTGTGCTATGCCTGTGCCAGCCCTGGTTTATGGGACAACTGATGGGGGAAAGGATAATTGACATTGTAATGCTTTGTCACCCTCAACCTGAAAATTCATTCCCCCAGCTCCCAGAGTCACGTGGCTCCAAGAAAGTCGGATTTTGTATGTAAAAACCTTAAAAAAAAAATTCAAGACCTATATAGGCTGTTTACAACCTACATAAGACTAATTTACACAGGGGAAAAAATATAACTCTTCATAGATCTAAAAAGAAACAACCTGTCTGCCAACATAAGCTATTAAAAGCATCCTGAAATATAACCTGTTTCCATCGTTCTGGGGTCTGACTTGAGAGGGCTGGAGCACGACACGGCACTTCCGCCGTCTCAGGAGCTCCCTCCAGCGTGGCGAGCGGCAGCTCCGGCTCGGCCCGCACTCCTGGACGCTCACACCCACAGCGGCTCTGGCCGCTGCCCTTCTCGGCCCGCTGGTGCTGCAGGTCCAGAACGCAGAGGAAGGGTCGGCGCACACCCCGGGCCCCCGGACCGTCTTTGATTTAAGCTCCTCATTAGCAGCGGCGAGCCCAGCCCCGGGGCAAAGCACCCTCCATCCCGCTGATTTATACCCTCTTCATCTGCTGCAGCAAGGATGATTTTTCTTTTTAATCCGTTTCCGCTCTAGTGTGCTCCAGCTTAGCGCGAGCTTTGCTGGGGGAAGGGAGGCTGGATGTGATTTGTGCCAGGGCCGGGAACAAAGAGGCAGAAAGCAATCGCCTTCCACTGCTCGAAGCCCGAGCTGGGAAGGGTCCGCGGCACCAGCCAGCTTCCCCCCCGCCCCTTTATTTTCCCAAGGCTTTGCCCAGCTCTGTTTACGCGTGGCATTAATAAGCTTTGGGAGGCAGCAGCATAGCTTTAAGCTTTGAGTTGCTGCTCACAAAAAGAAATGTTCATCCCGACAGGCTCATTGTCATGGCAACGGGAGATCCCCCTCCCTTTTATAAGGGTGCCGCTGCCGGAAAGCCGATGCTCGCCTGGCTTGTCCCGAGGGATTTAGCCCTGCTGAGGGCAGGTGTGCTGGGAGCCGCGGTGGGAGGTGGATGGAAGCAACAGGAGAGGCACATTCCCCAAGGAGCGTCTCTAGGGCAGGATATCTCCAGTGTACCACAGACCCAAAGGAAAGATAGGGACGGATGAAGTTTAGCTGGCTCTGACATCAGTGCATAGCAAAGGGGGGATGATGGAAGTAGGACCTTTGGATAATCCTAAGTAATACTTGTGCCCTTTAATGAGTTACTTGGATCGATAACATTCTTCTGTGAATTACATTTTCACGTAGCCCCTGCTGCCCAGGCGTGGTGATGCCGCACCACTTGCACACTCTGGCACAGGGTGCACCCTGCGCTGACAGATCTTAGCAGCACCATAAAATTAACACATTTGCTCTTCCAGTCAACAGTGGAGAACTGAGGCAGGGCTGATTTTGTTACTTGGCTTGCACAGAAAGCTCTGGAGCCCTGATGGGCTGCAGGCTGCAAAAGCACAATTTTACAAAGGTAAACTTTCAGAGAGCTCGAACATTTTTGACTAAGAGGGTGTTTGCTAGGACAAGTTTTACACCTGCTGGGATGACAATAAGCAAGCAAACATGACCGTCG
Organism: Eulacestoma nigropectus; assembly: GCA_013397775.1. Taxonomy (NCBI): domain Eukaryota; kingdom Metazoa; phylum Chordata; class Aves; order Passeriformes; genus Eulacestoma; species Eulacestoma nigropectus. The sequence goes on along the minus strand of VZTE01000778.1, from coordinate 2,173,706 downwards.
CCTCCTACAGCAAGTGCTTCTCCCCCGTGCCACATGCCAAGGCATTCATCAGAGCAACCTGGACCCCAGTAGTCATGAGGTGGAAGTGGGAAAAGCATTACAAAGGAGTTTGAGCACTGTGGCTCTCACCATGAAGGCCACCTGCGGCCCCCACATAATGCTCAAAGAACCCCAGAGTGACTCTTTTAAGGATGTTGGTGGTATCACTTATTGGCATTTCCGTCCCTGGAGGACTGGTCTCTCCAGAGCACATGCTGACAAGGGTACAGTTTTGCTGGTGGCATGTAGGTGTCCTTGAGGAGCTCACGCAGAAGAAAACCTTCATATAGAGAATGCACACATAGCAATCCCTGCTCTTGGGAGCTTCCAGCTCAAAACCTGGGTTCTTTTCATGAGGAAGCCAGACAAGGACCTAGAAGCAAGTTGGGAACAAGCGCTACAGCAATATTCTGCCTGGAAAACACACAAATATGCCTGGCAATGCCAAGCATTGAATGGAATCAGTCACAGTTTAAAGTCTACCCTTATTGACTCTAAATGAGCTCTATGGAGAATACAAAGCAAGAGCAATCTACTTCCCCCAACCTGGGAATGACACTCAGTTTTTCCTGGCCACCAGCTTTCAGCTGGAGCAGGTATTCCCAGCACTGCCTAAGCCCAGCAGTCAGAAGGTGAGAGCCAAGGTGACAAATTCTGAGTGAATTAGAGAAAAGCCATTATTTGCCTTAGATGCTGCATTGATTTTGGATGGCAGAAGCTCACCTGACCCGATATAGACCCAAAAGATCCTATCCTTTTGGAAAACCACTCAGGATGAACATGTACTTTAGTGGACTGGCTGCTGTCATCTGCTCGTCATGGTGGAGATCTTTGCAATGCCACCTCTAGGCCAATAGTGGGAAAGCAAGAGCGACTCGTTCTGCTCTTGGCTTTTTTTTCCTGCCACAACATGTATCATCAAGTGAGCGCTGAAATGCTGCCCATTTCACACAGAATTACTGCCTGTAGTAAGATTTCATTAATTGCAAATGAGAGCAGGACTTGGCCCACACAGTGGAAGTAATAGATGGTCCCTACAATTAAACATTAAGTGTACGTCCATTGATTTACCGGCAGTATTTCAAAATAATTAGGCTGGCACAATACGTCTTAGTCTCTGTGAATTTAATATCCCAGAAATCATTTGAAGTCTTTCTGATTCTACCTGGTTTGTGAAATGCTGTATTTCTCCTGCAACTCAGTGCTAAAGCAAGGGCAATTTAGTAAAATCCAATGAGGCGTGCATTGCATGCTAAAACACAATTTCTTTTTCTGTTTCCCAGGTGAACAGTTTTCAGTATTACACCAGCTCTTTTTTCTATATGGTTCAATAGATTTACCTTCATAAAGAATTTGAATTTTTATTCATCCTTTGAAAAGTCCTTAAGATGGTGACAACAAGAAAGGAAGCTTTCAGGAAGACCGGAGAGAAAGTTTTCAAGAACATTTAAAGCACCCCAGAAAGTCAACATCAATTGCCTTGGTCTCCATTCCCAGGCTATTAACTACAGTGTCACTGTGAATGATTAACCTTTTCTGAATGTATCTGACTTCTGCCTTTACAAAACCAGCCTTTAAGAATCCTGTCTCAAGGAGGAAAAAATAAAGGGGCATCTGATAAGCCTTCAGGTCTGGAGCTTGCTGAAGTACAAGGCACTTGCAGCTGATACAGCATCTCCTTACTCTGCTGGTTTACCTTTGAATGAACAAGTAAATCTGGAGCTGGAAAAACAAGACACTTATTGCCAGGAACTGAAATGAGGGACAAGGCAGAGAGCTGCTGGTTAGAAAAGCAGGAGAACATGGAGATCATAAACCACTTCAATTTGCTGGCTTTGGGTAACATCACCCTTACTCAGTAACACAGCACTAAATACAAAACATGTTTGATAAGGCTGAGTTTTGCTTATGTATCCAACACACTTGATAGCATTTCATATAACTGAAGTCCACTTCTTTGCATGTTTAATTGCATTCTAGTTTCTACCCAAGAGCTATTGACTCAGGTTGCCAGGAAAACAAAGTAAAAACAGAACACACAACCCAAGTAAATGCTAAAGTTAGAGCATTAGACACTGAAAAGCCAACATAAATACCACATATACTCAGCTCCAATTGCTTACCTGTATGTGAGGTACCCTTATATTTGGTGGAGAGGCTATATTTAATTACAGATGGACACAGTTGAAAGGTTAGCAAATTCATTAGATGAATGCCAAACTCAGCCAAAGAATCTTGGTCTAATATCACCAACAACTGAGTAACACCTCCCCTGCCCCCCCTAAAGTCCACTTGCTTACAAATGCAGGGCTGAAACTGAGCCTCTTGCATCCAGGTCATTTTGCAAAGCTCATTGAGGCTGCTGGAGAGCTGTGTTCAAAAATGAACAAATCCTTACACAGTGGAATATACCCAGCTCTTTGCCCAGGGTACATCCTAGGCAAAGGACTGGGAAATACAGTGCAGTGATTTTGCCTGGCTTTCAGGCATAGATACTATATAGAAATTTTGGATCATGCCTAAACAATCTTTAGGGAACATAAGAAGTGCTGAAAGAGCCAAGAGAGCCTGGTCACTTCTGTAACTCTGCTCACATGTACACAATACTAAGGCTGACCTTAACAAGTGTCCACTCGTGTAATGGCTGCTCCGTGAGCGACTGCAATGATCTGCTGTCACTGCTGCTCAGCACCAGCTGAGGCAAACAGCAAAGGCACAAGTTAACAGCTCAGTACTGAGCAAAACAAGGACTTTGAGTTGTGTGTCCAGGAGAGCATCCAAGAGTTAGCTGGGGACAGCCTCTGAGTTTGCCTTTCAGTTTGGTGATTGAGGCCACGCAGGACTGAGGTACACTGGCTTGTGGAGAAGCTCACACCTCTGTGGGCATGGACACAGCCTGGTCGCGGCCATACCACGTGCTAAAGAACAGCCTTGCTGCCAGCTGGGTAAAAAGGAAGGTGGAGGAAAGACTTGGGTTTTTCTGTCTCTCTCTCAATGCCCTGATGCCCATCCCTGCCCTGACACAGCTGCTGCAGCTTGTGCTACCAAACCCCCTCAAATCCTCCTGAAATTGCTCCAACTTCAGCATCCCATTGCAGGCTGCAGGGGCTGCAGCACTTTGGGATTCTCTGCACAAGAGGTTGTTTGCTCCCAGCCCAGCTGTATCAGTCCTCTCTAATATTCCTGTAGTGCCAAGTCAGCTGGGTTACCTCAAAACTCCTTTGCTGGGATGTGAAGTGGCTGGTGCTTTCCCTGAAGTTCTTGATGTAGGCCAGGTTTAAAATCTTTTGGTATCAACAGAAGCCTACCTGCTGAGTTCTGTATACTTTGAATTAAGCACTGTGTACATAGATTTTCCACTTCGGGCAATGAAGGGCTCGGTAATTCTGTCCTCATTAACACGGATGGGATCTGGGCATCCAGACTGTGTAGCTTTAGAAATGCCAGCCATAAAGCACAATATACTCACGTACAGCATATATGTCCTTTTTTTTGCTGGGATTCAGCAGGAGATGTTTCTGCTTATAAAAAATAGCTATTGGTGAAAACTGCCTGCACCCCAGAGCAATGATGAGACAGTGGAATTTATTCCATCGCATAGACCTGTTGATTAAAACCATCATTCATATCACTGAAAAATGAACAGCCACAGAGACAAACTACCCTGGAGCTTGCGCTTTCATTCTATAGTAATCATTTCACACAACGTAATTATCTTGAAAAGTTGCTGATGACAAGGCTAAAATACAAAAATATTCACGAGTATCTCCACAAACAGTTTATTGATGTGCTTGCTAAATTTTCAGCACATACAGAGGTTGGGAGAGGTCTTTGTTTGTCTACATGAACATTTGCATTTGCTGTTCATAAGAAAATATGGGCTTGATGATGTTAATTGCAGCTCTTTCATCTTTCTGCTTCAAGCTGTATTATAACTGACCTAGCTTAAATCTGCAGTGCTAAAGGGATCCAGAACCAGAGGGATATATCCTGTCTCCTATCTTGTGTGGTGTTCCACAACATACCCTCCAATCTGAGCTTCAAGGCAGCTAAAACACCACTGCCCAAGCTCTCCTGTCTAAAGGCAGTGCTGGGTAATCTGGGCGGTAAAAGGATGCAGAGACCTATTTTATTATAATTCTCCTGTGAACGGCACAGTCTCACATGGAAAACAAAGCTGGTGTGAGGTTCCAGGGGCACTGAAAATGCCCACGTAGGTTGTACCACAGCTGTGGGCAGCAGTTAAGGACTGAATCACGAAGCACAGAGGCAGCTTCTGTGGTTACAGTTATCAGCATAATGTTGTGGCACAACATCATGAACTGCCTGAACAGGCAGGGGAAGTTTGCTTTGAAGGAAATTCATGCAACAGAGAGAAGTTGAGCCACTCATTTTGGGTGCAGTGTAATTAATGAAAGCCATTCTGAGAAATGCCCAGGTCAGTTTCCCTTGGGTACAAGGCACCAAAGTCCAAACCTGATGCTCTGCAACTCAGAGCGATGCCAAGCCTTGCACCCAGATGGAAGGAGTCTTCTGTCTCTGTCTCTGCTGCACTTCCCAGACAGCACTGTCAACTCCGGACACACTTCAGGAGGAGGAGTGGAGAATATAAAAGGCTGAGGAGAGCTGCATCCTTACAAAAATGTGAGGGACAGGTAGATATGGCTCCCTCAGTGCTTTTTCTGGGAACAGACCCAACAAGCAACGAGGGACAGTGGCAGCAGTGTGATTAAAGCCTCTCAGTGTGCTCTGCTTTACACTTCACCCTTCTCTCAGATGGAGACTGGTGACACAGGAAGGGAGATAAGGAGGCCTTATTTCTGACAACAGCTCCGGAAAGCCTGGCTTTGCAGCAGCTCAGGAGCTGCACACCAGCCTTTCAGGAGTGGAATTTGTGCTCCTTGCAAGAAGGAGGCAGTGGAGCAATATGTTTTTAGACAGAAAGTACCAAAACAAAATGAAAATACATAAGCGTTTTTTATCTGAGGCTATGAGCTGTATCTTGCAGATTCAGGAAAGCAGCTTGGCTGAATCCCTCTGGAGGCACCAAAGCCTGACTGGGAGCAGGGCCAGAAAAATCAGTGCTTGGGAAAACACCGCTGAAAGATTACAATTCATCCATACAGGAGCAATTAGGATTTTCCCACTGAAATTATTAAGTCCAGGCAAGTATGGAAAGGACACATGATGCCTTCCGGAGGAGAAGGAGGTTGACCAGCTGGAGTGATGCCAGTGGAGGGCCACCAGGCTGGTTGTGGGCACTGACTGGCTACACCAGGGCCAGAGAAGAGGAAATCTCCATCCTTGGGATACTGAGAAAGAGGATTTAAGCCACAACCAAACCCTCACAAACATCATCTTCACCAGACCCTAATCTACTGCTGTCAGAGAGGTCTCTAAAACTGGCACTTTTGGTGCTTGCCCAGAATGCTTCGGAAGGAGACACCAGAAATGAAGGTAATTCAGGTAAAACATTGGATCATCACAGGTGAAAAGGACACCTAGCACCCTTGCAACTGGCCGATGTTATTAAAAAGGTATTTTATATGGAAGAATCCTCTGCAACTGCTTATCCAAAGCAGGGTGTTTGTTTCACCTGCTTGCTTCCCTGCAGGGTGCTTCCTTTGCTTTCCTGCGCAGACAAACCTCTCACAGAGACCACTAAATATTTCTGATCTATGCTGGTGCATAGAACTAGAGAATGTGTTGACAGGCAAAAGCAATTTAATTGCAGTCAGGTAGCATTTTTAAATCCTCAGCCCCTGACCTTCAAGAAAAGTCTGACTACAGTGAGCACAGAAAGCACATCCATCACTGTACTGGGAAAAAAGAATGGGAAGCCAAAAACCAGAGTATGTCCATTTTGAAAATTAGCAGTTCATATTTTTTGCTCTGCATTTAATAAGCTTCTGATTAAAGAAGATTTTCAGGGTTTCCCAAATACGGTTTCTTCTCTGGCTTAAGTCAATTTGGTATCTGTACACTCAAGAAAAGCCCATGTGTTTAAGTCAGAAAACCTGCGTTAATATTAATGTTGAACAGGGAAGGAATTTGGGAGTTGGACTATTTGGCAGTTCTAAGAAATGTACTCAAAGGTATGCTAACCCAAGACATAACCCATTTTTGTCATCACCCAGCAGTTTCAGAGGACAAAAAGAAGCGATGCCAAGGGCATTTTTCCAGCACGGGAAGGATGCAGCAAACGTCGGGACCCGACTTATTATCCCAGGGCACCTCCACCCTAATTGTCACTCTAACACAGAGCTCCCTGGTGGCATCCATCAAGTCATTTCTCCTGTCTGACCTAATTTTCTCAGCTGCAGAAGCAGGATAATACTGACTCATATAGGATTTATGATGGGAAAAGGATTTATTTTATCTTATAAACCACAACTGAGAGATGCCAGGAGTTAAAGGTCCAGTGTGGCAGCAGTAGAGAAACGCGGGATCTCTCGCATTAGGAATTTGGTGTTTAATCAGCTGGAGCTGACCCAGAGAGAAAAAGCAGCACTTGCATTTCTAAAGGGGGAAGAGTTGTTCTGATGAATTATTCTGTACTTTAGCTATATGTTTAGTTTTATTTTTCCATTCATCCAACTAAGAGATTATGGAATAATCTGCAATTTTGTTAAATTAACAAATAATATGATGAATTTTGTACTCTTTTTCCTTATAAATATGAACATTTTGTTCCACTTTGTAAACTGGTGATTGCTGACAGAGTTACATAAAACTTTGAGAATGTTTATGGCAGGGACTTATTCCACTGCTCAGGTTTCCCAAACAGGACAGATATGCCAGGTACACAAGATCACCCTAAAAATGTGGAAGAACTCCTGCCTGTAGCATTTCTGCTGCTCTCAAGACCCGTGCCAAGTCTCCTGGTTTTCTAGAGAGAATCTTTGATCAAGTTTCACTTGACAGGAGAACATAAATCTCCACTGGGGGTCTCTATTCTTCAGAGTTTCCAGGTTTCAATGCCAACTCAATGCCCTGAGACTGACACGAAGTCTTCAATGGGAAGGAGACCTGAGAACCTCCATGAAGCACAGGAGGGCTGTGGGTAAAACTGTGCTAACTTCCCAAAGGGAGGTCCTGACCAACCATCCAGGCCAGGTGGTTTACAGAGAGCACTGGAAAGCCCATTTTCCAGCACTATTTCACTTTCCCTACTAGTCCTCCTTTGGATTATTACCCACTCACATGCAGGGAATACTTGATAGCCATGAACACGATCCTAAGGAATTACAGAACAGTTGAGGTTGAAAAGGACCTCATGAGATTCCCTAGTCTAGCTCGCTTGGTCAAGCACAGGCAGCCAGAGCAGGTTGTCCAGCTCTGTACTCAGTTGGGTTTTGAAGGTCTCTACACCTGGAGAGCTTCCAAGACCCACAGCATTGCTACTGTAGTAAGTTGATGACAAAACTCCTGAGAATTGAACCAGCTCTGAGAAGGAGACTGAACTTAGATGTCCAGTTTCCTTCCATCCCAAACTGTTTTACAGGACCATGACAACCAGGACCTTAACTCTGGCAAGATACATTGTGTCTGAGAAGCGCTTTCACAGCTGTAAGGAAACACTTGAAACACTGGCTGCTTGGCCCAGGGATCAACCTAGAGTTGGAGTTCAGAGGAAGGGAAAAATGCAGATCTACAAGCCATCAGGGGGCTGCAGAGGATGCTCCAGAGGAAGCCAGGGGTGGATGCCAGAACACTGGAGGCAGATTGAGTCTCTGGCTGGAGTGAGGATCAGCCTATGGCTCTGTCCTGAGGAACACTTCATCTAGAGCTGGCCTTGGAGGCTGGGTGTTCATGCCAGAGTACAGCTCAGGGCTGAGGCAGGAAGAAAGGCCAGGGGTACAACTGGGTTTTCAGAAGGCCAGGAACTGACAGAAGCTGTTTCTGCAAGCAATTGTGCTTCAGGAATAGCTGACCTTTTCAAGGTTTCGAGACCCAATACAGAAACATTCGAAGAATGTGCATATATACCATTAGAACATTACTACAAGTCCCCAGTGGCTACGAAACCCACTGCCAAAATCTGAGAGAAGACAAAAGATATCTATTTTTGGCAATGAATTAGACAAGTTAATTAAAACAGGACTTCATTATAACTTAAGGGTCTCAAACTGACTGATAATATTTGTGAAGGTTTCAAAATTTTCTATAGACCATAACTTTTTTTTTTAACCTTAAGAAATATATGGAAGACATAAAAGAATATTTTAACTGAAAAGGTCAATGCTTGCAAGTCAACAAATTAATAATTTAAAGTTGTCTGTGGCATATAAGTTTGACCCTGTGATACTTGTGCCCTATAATGATGTGCTCACACACTGGTTTTCAGGCACCAAGGGCTGTGTACCCTTAAACTTCTCGTGGTGCAGCTGTGTGACATGGCCACACTGCCCACACATTATGCACCTCTCATTATTAGCTGCCATTTTCATTTTCTCCTCTTTGTTCCTGCTCCACTCAATTAGCAGGCTGTGACTGAACAATGTTTAACAGTGAGCAAGAAGCCTCAAGTGAAAGGAAATTTGCCTTTAGAAAAGAAAAATGGGAAGAGTACCAGAGCATCTAATGAGATCTATACATAAATAGGTCAGTATTTTATTGAATCACAAAGGAACATCCTTTGTAAAGGATTAAAAAAAAAAAAAAAGGAAAATTGGTAGTTTTCTTCCTTAGATTCATGACCAGAATAGTGAAGTGGTGTCAAACATCATAGGACACCTGGATGCATTCATTAATAAGCAACGAGGAGCTTTTCTAGGAGTCAGGTAGGACTAAGCTGCCAGATAATTAGTGGAAGAATTATTTTATTGCCATCAACTATTGTTTCTGGTACCAAACTGAAAATTTAAAAAGCATTAGCTAGTCATTGTTTTCATTTCACTTCAGGATGTCTGCAAGAGATACAAGATTCCTTACTCAATGTACAAATTCTTCAGACTTACTGAACTGGGATCAAACCAGCATCTCAAGTTTTCTAACAATAAAAGTTTTCAAGAAAGGAAGTGAAAAAAATAGCAACTTTTATTCTCCCTCACTCTTTCTTTCCATTTTTTCTATTTTAAGTCTAATTTTACCTCTTTCCATGTTGCTACAGAAAAAGAGAGAAAGAAAAACAAACACAAAGGGAATAAAGCAAAATTTAAACTCTATTCCTGCACTTGGGAATGGAACAATGCTCTGTGGTTTTAAACAACAATTTTCATTCAGTGAGGAACTGAATTTCCTGGGGATCTTTCATGCAGGTGTAATGCTTTGGAGTAAGGATTGCAATCAAACAGAAGGGGAAAAAGAGATGCAGCTGTTGTGTGAGAGCTCCCACAGGCTGCAGGAGAGCCTGCAAAGAGCTGCTGACCACCAAGGAGCCTCTGAAGGCCCTCACTGCACTTACCTTTGAGCTCTCAAATGCCTACAACTCTCCTGAGTGCACTCCAAATCACAACAAATAAATTTGTGCCTCCACTTCCCTCAGCAGAATAAACCCAAAGTGTAGGGAAGCCATTGTAAAGCTGACATCAAATTTAACAATATTGAAATTATTTAATATATAAGAATTATTGAAATTATTTAATTCATAAAATTAAAATGCCCATGGTAATGCAGGCAGCAAAAGGAAGGCTAAATGACAACTGCACTGATCTCAAACCTGGATCCACAGCAGATGCCTCAAAGCCCTGTGGAGCCCCTGTAAAGCTTCCAAGTTTCCTGGAGGTCTGACCTCAAGGATGTGGTTTCGAGGAAAAACATTGCTTTTAATTGCTCCTTTAGTAGCACCAGGAGCACAGAAAACAAACAGAGCTTTAGGACCTGCTTGAAAGAGGTTTAAGGTAAGGCTCTAATTATACAGAGTTTAAGCAGCACTCACAAGATTTGGAAAAATATACAGCTCCTTGTAACAGGCATTTTGAACCACGTGGTCAAATCAAGCCAGTGTTGACAGACACCAAGCCTCCAACAAAGGTGTTGTCCCCTTTTCTGGTGGCCAGCAATTTTGGCAAGCCCCAAATAAAGGCTAATCTAGCTATTCTAATAGATCACTGTTCATATGGTTAAAGAACTCTCAAGCCCAGAAGAAAAAGCATCTGCCTGTTCTCCCACAACAACAATTTCCAGCCACCCTGCAAGGAGAGTGAGCCCAACAGTGAAAGTGCTACAGCAGCACTGTCATCCCAGATCTCTGCTCCCCTGCACGAGTCTCCTTTTCCCTCTCAAACAGCAGCTCTTGAATTCACCTGACCCAAAGACAGAACATTTGGTTTCTTTCTGCCTCTTCTAACACACTGATTTGTGGACAAAGCTGTACTCAGGTGGACTCAAGCCTGCCATGAGATCTCCAGCACACACCCTCCAGTGAAAATCCCAAATCACGCTGCTGAAAACAGCCAAACACCTTCTGTGAGAGGCCCAGGAGACCCAAGGGAATGACTCAATAACCCAGCTCACGTGGCACACATATTCATTCAACTCCTTGCTCAGCGTGAGAAACAGCAAACCTCATGCAGAAGTAGAGCATTAATCAGTAATTTCTTAAACGGGCTTGAAAAGAACAATCGACTCAATTAAAATGATGCAGCAGCCCAAGGGTTAATGCTGGTTGGGAAAGGATTCAGTGGAAACCCTTGGAAGAGTTAGGTTGGTAACCATACTGCAAACCCCATAGCAGGTGCCAGCCAGCCAGTGGATGGGTCACTGCTGCCCCATGGGTCACCTACTGGCAAAATAGCTTTATGCTTGTGAATATGGTAATATAAAACCCAGGGCAAGCCTGAGCTCTTGCCTGTTTCCAGATATTACAGTATGGAGACAGGAAAAAAAAAAAAAAATCACTGCTTTTGAAGTGTTTTCTTGACCTGCACTGGCACGTCTCATTTTAATATTTATTCACTGACTAAGAAGAACCACTGAAGAGAGAAGTCATTCCTTGGGGGAAAAAAAATTACAAATAAAATAATTTTCTCAGTGGTTCTGGGTAGCTGGTGGTTCACCTCTTAAAGCCAGAGGATTTCTGGGGAAGATAAGGGTCAGCCTAAAAGAAGAGTGGAAATACTGACACCTCCTATCTCCAGAGCTGCTGGTGTGGTGAGGGAAGCAGCCGCTGCTGGTTCCAGCAGGGTCACCCAGGGCTCCGGGTGCCCCCAAACAGGGTGGGGGGGGGCTTTGCCAGCCCTCGCTGCTGCAGCCCCGCTGGCGGCCAACAGGTGGCGTCACGGCATGCATGAGAAATGGCATTCACTAGAAAAGGGTAAGTTCCGTAAAATATTCCTTTCTTTTTAAGCCAGAAGCCCAAGTACTCCAACATTTTTTTTTTTCCCTAGAAAAATGACCCCAGATCTGAGGTGAAACGTCGACCTTCCATGCGCACCAGGAAGAAACGCACTTCCCCAACTTCATCACCATGCAAGTGCAGTGGGGAAATAAATCCTCCAACAGGTCTCACCGACAGGCAAAAGCCCAAACACCCGGGGCCAGCGACGGAAGGCTGGAGCCAGTGCCTCCACTCCCCTTCTCCTGCCTTTTTGGGCTGACCTTTAGTCTCCAGTGGTTGGAGGAGCGTGGAGGCTTTTCACGCTCTGTCAGCACACCTAACAAGCAGGGTGTGCAAACGCATTGTTTACAGAGGCAGTGCTTTGAGTTTTTCCTTTCTGTCAGAAAAAAAGGACCACAGACCTTTTTTGGCCAGGACTGCAAGGATACAGGAGGCTCAGGCTGCCAATTCAAAGCCTGGCAGGTATGGCCTCATCAGCCTGCAGACGGGAGCTTGCCCTGCTCACACCTCAAGCTGGTGAGACACACCAGTGTGGCCAGGGCCACCCGCTCCTGCTGATCCGTGGGTGGGCAGGGCCAGTGCCACCCTCAGGCATGGCACCCACAGCTACTCAGTTTGCCACTCACTCTCGCTGCCAAGCCTGGCAGCAGGGCCAGGGCTGTGCTGTCCTCACCAACGGGGAGGGACTCGTGTGCTTTCCCAGCCCAGTCAGCACCAAGCACAGGCATTTGCAGTCACGGCTCCTGTGCCAGGAATAGCAATGACAACTCTTTCTGCCTAATAAGCAGTGCAGGTAGCCCTTTTGCACCACAGACACTTTGCAGGCCATGTCCTTCCCCAGTCTTCTGGCTAGAGGGGCTTAAAGATTTTTAAAAGCACTTGGTGAGTAAAATAAGGCCCCCAATACATACAGCCCTGCTGCCTCTCGCTGCTGCTGAGCCACTGAAAAGCAAATTGGGTGTTACATCCCCTTATCCACTCCAAAGAAAGCTCTGCATGTTTGTACACATGGTGGGTGGGGTGCACGGGGTGGTTTTGGGGTGCAGCTGACAGCAGCTCCATCCCAAAAGCGCCCGGAGCTGGATGGCTGCGATAGCACAGCACTATTGATCCACGAGATGGGATCTGCATGTTCGCATGGAGGACAAACGAGAAGGACCAGTAAAACGTGTGTGGGATGTGCTGACAGCCAGTCCCACACTCCCAGTGCCTTTCCAGTTAGAACAGGGAATGAACACAACTCCCACCTGCAACACAACCACACCTTCTTAGGGGGGTCCCTTTACATGGACCCACACCAAAAATAAATAATAATAATAATAAAATAGTATTTAAAGAGCAGGTTCTGATGCCAATGGTTTAGTGGTGATCAGCAGCACTTCCACCATGACCAAGAAGGGAGAGAAAGGCTTTGCCTCCGACCTTGGTGAGAAAGCACAAGGAGAGCTGCCAGCATCCCTCCTGACCTGCTTCTGGAGGTCAGCTGAGTCTTGATGCTGCAGCAATTACTTTTGCTGGTTTCACTCCCAGGTCTACTGGGCTCTTCCCAATCCTGCAGAGGCTACAGCTGTAGCAGGGAGCCCTGCTCTGTGCCCTGCAGTCAGGGATAACTACGCCTCGTGCCATGGCACTGCTCTGCCTGCCTGCCAAATAGCAGAACCCTCCCTTAAATCTCTGTTGTCAATAATAAAAAAACCCCAAACCTCTTTCTCCAGCACCCAGCTTTGTTCTTGTCTCTGACGTGAGTGAACCCCCCTGGACTGGCACAGTCCCTACAGCCAGCAGCACAGTGCTCCCAGCATGGCTTGTTGTACAGCACAACAAGAGCTGCTTACCCAGGGCAGGGCTCCCACTTCTGTGCCCACTTGGGTCCCTGCCCAGACTCGCTGAAACCACCTGCACTAGAGCAATAGGAGAGTGGCAAATTTAAGAGCCTCAGAGTGTCAAGCAGATATGGGGATTATTTCAACTTCATGGTTTCCCAGTGCCACACACACACTCCTTGAAGAAATCCCTTAAAACTGTCTGCTTCCAAATAACCTATATACATCACTGGCCCCAAAGATGACACATGATGAAATGGCCTTACAAAACAAATCCTTACATTTCAGCCCAGCAGAGCATCCAAGTGCACAGCAAAGCCAAGACAAACACAGCACTGCTTTCGCCTGGAAATGTACGTGGCTTGAAAATCCCCATTGTTGCTCTATCCCAGAAAATGATTCATCCTCCCCACGGGGTTTTGCCTTGCCTCCGCACATTTCGCAAGGCTCCTGGCTTTATAACAGCGTGGTGCACACGGTGACTCCTGGCAGATTCCTTGGCTCACTTGAGAGCGAGGAGGCAGCAGCTAATCCTCCTAATGATGATTTTCCTCCTGCAGCATTTCTTCCTGCTGGCCATAGACTTACTGCTCGCCATGACCCTTTCCTGCCTCTTTTATGCCTTCGCGTGCATTTCCATCGCGTTTCTGACCTGCTGCATTATCATCTTCTCCTTCGGCACCGTGGAGAGGAATGCTGATGTGAAAGGGAGAGCAATTGTAATTCTTGTGTCCAACAGTTCCATTGGGAGGATGTTTGCAAGGAACCTGGATAAAGCAGGTTTTGGGGTGTCTGCTGCACAATGGCCTGCTCAAGAGAAGAGGACAGTGACAGAAGAGTGCTCGTCAAACAAGGAGGTAGCCCAGCTCCACCTGACTGAAGATGAGTATCAGAAGACAGTGAAAACCTTCATAGAAAGCCACTTATCCCTGAAAGGTAACTTTTAGGGCAAACTTGTGGATTGCGCCTACTGTAGAAATTAAAATGCACAAGATTGTGAGATCGTATTTCAGCAAATGAGGAAGACAGGAATGCTTTACAGAATGGTAATAACACTCTAACTGCACTGTGTTTTGTTGTGCAATACAAAAATTTTGCTTCTTCCAGGGGAAAGAGCCTGCTTTGGTGGCTATGAAAGGCCCCAGTAGACCCCAGTCCCTGGAGGAAGGCAAGGTAGGCCAAGGAAGGAGGGGGAGAAGGTCCTACCAAGGCAGAGGGCTGGACTTGCCCTGAGAAGAAAACACAGAGATGAACAAGGGGGAGCAATGCCCAGACAGTGACCTGAGGTGAAGGAATGTGTCTGATTTTTAACCTCTTCCGGATTAAAAAAAAAACCCAACTGAGTTCCCTCTTGACTTCTTGGCTGCTGTGGGATTCATAAGAGTCAGGTCAGAGCTTTGTGTGGCAGGCTGGGACAGTGTCTCTGAACCACACTGCCATCGTTTCTGTAGGAATACAGGACCGAAAGCAGCCTGCAGAGCTCATCTGGGACAGCACAGAGCAAGTGTCCTACTGAGGGCATGGCTGTAAGCACTGCTGGGGAATCTCCCTGGTTCTTTCTAGGTGAAGGGTGCCAGTGGGAAGACTGGCTTATGCCCTGCTGAGTAACCCCTGCTAGCCAGGAGTCTGTGGCTGCACACTCATAATTTTACATCTCTTGGGAGTGACAGAAAATTCAGCCTCAGCCATCAGGGCTGTAACTTCATTGCCCTCAGGGCTACGGGGTTACAAGGGAAGAGGCCAACCCCTCTCCTCCGCTGTGAACCTACCTAAGGGCCCTCTGAGCTGCAGAGCTCTCTCTGCTTCCCCATACTCCCTCCTTCCTTCTCCAGCTTCTCTGTCCCTCTCCTCCTTGCTCTTCTCTCTGTGGTTTTGCTGAGGCTCCCTTTGAGGTCTCCGCAGGTCAGTCTCTCTGCTTGCTCACACCGAGCTGAGATCTCGGAGAGCATCCACATCTCCCCAGGACACGTAAGACCCTTTGCACTGCTGCCCAGCACTGAAAGTTGTCTTTGTGCTCCCAGGCCCTGCAGAGGAAGGACACTTTGGAAGTCAGAGCACGCACCATGAAGCCTCCCGCACTGCAGACACCCTTCGGAGAGGCAGTAGGGACCCCTAGCCAACACCTGCTGCTGACTGCAGCTGTTCAGGACACAGTTCTCTCACACTGCTCTTCTCCTCAGAACCATCCAGCAGACCAGCAGTGCCTGTGCAACTCTGCATGGCCCAGGATACATCCCCCAGTTCACTGCCTGCCCACAGGCTCCAGAAATGGGTCCCTGCACACCAGCACTGTGTTTCAGACTGAGTGCTCAGCTGCCTGCATGAGCATTTAGGCTCATTTACCCCAGGAAAATGAGTCTGGTGAAACCTTCCTGTGTGGACAAGGCCTAAAAGCTCCCCAGGCTGAGTAGCAGCATAATCCTGCCCTGGAAATGAAAAACAGAGGCTTTCTTAACCAGTAATGATCTGTGGGAGCTGGTGATTTCTGTGGGCCTGTGCTGTTCTAATTAAATGAGACTCTGGCACAGCGATACCTGTCTTTTTTTGCTCTTGACTAGTTTAGTCCCCGTGCTAGTTAAAGGCTTTTGCAGGTGTCGTGTTTTTTTGACAGGGTGATCTGTCGTAGGATCCGTGAGGTTTTACATTTAGGATCTCCTGCATAATTTTCACATCACAGATGTGGATGTTGAAATGTATTTCCCAAGTGCTGACCCAATTGCATGGCAGATCAAAGCAGTATGTTGGGAGGGGAAAAAAAAGAAAAATAAAAAGACAAAGAAAACCTCACAGTTTTCTTGGATATCCTTGTTAACAGTTTCGAATGAGTGCTGGTATCCATTCTACAAAATTTACTGTAATATTTTTGGCATGGGTAAGGTGAACATGAACACTCATGACCAACTGACTGATAAATGAAAGAATGTAAACCAAATCAAAAGCCTGCATTGATGGGTCCCCACATGCAGTTTGGTCAGCAGGATCTGAACAAGGGCAGGAGATAGTTTGTGCTGTAGGGCAGAATCATTACACAACCTTCTCCATTTAAAAACTTCTCTTATGTGCTTTGTGTATGCAATTTTTAGTTTCTAAAGAAAGGAACCTCTGCTAGTTTTTATGGGGTTTGGTTTTGGGCTTTTTAAAATTATTTGTCCCCACAGGACATTTTTACCACTATATCTTTGCCATTATAAATAAAGAGATACTTGTTCTATATAATCAAATCTTCTGAAATTCATCCTAAATGCCTTTCAAAGTAACACAGTGAAGACAGAACCCCCCAGTCAAGGTTTCTTCTAGAATTAAAATACTTATGACAGCTAAAATAATCTGGTTTTCATTCTAGTACAGGTCTAGCAATCCAAATTTTCAGGAAGGCTAACACCTGTATTTTGCATTGACTGTACAAATTAATAAGGTGCTATCAGGCCTAAGGAGAATGTAGCAAAGGTACAGAGAAATGCAAGTCAGCCCCCTTCCAAATTCTATCTTTGCTGTGTGATAGATTAACTTGGTTCATAAAAAGCCTTTGGTTCTTTTGGCTTTTAGCCTTTGGTGCCTTTAGATCAGATATTTGAACTTTCTCTGTGACCAAGAGGTCAAAGAGACAGAAAGAAAAAGATGAGAGAAGGAGTTTTATTGCTCCCCTCCAGTAGCTGAGCTTGTACTATCAGATATTGCAAGAGCTCTTGGCATTGTGTCCGAGTCCTCTGTGATCGAGCTGCTTGAGAAACTGCTGTGCCGTGTTGCTCTTTGGGCAGGTTGCCTGGAAATGCTGGCAATTGCTTCACGATTTTCAGCACTGACTGCAGGGAGGGTGGGGTAGGGCAAGCAGGAAAAAATGTAGAGATGGGCAAGACCCAACAGACAGCAACCCGACCCGACTCAAAAAGAGTTCAGATGACCAGGTGCTCATCTGGTTAACTGCTGGAGCTCTGCTGTCACAGTACCTCGGGGTTCACCTGATCACACACACAACAGTCACAGGGCTAAGCAAAACCAGCACTGACTGTGCCAGAGGATCACGCAATGGTTTGGGTTGGGAGGGGCCTTAAAGGCCACCTAGGTCCAACCCCAAAGCCATGGGCAGGGACGCCTTCCACTAGACCTGGTTGCTCAAAACCTCATCCAGCCTGGCCTTGAACACTTCCAGGGATGAGGCATCTTCTGTAATTCCTCAGGTTCCCACAGGAGAGATGATCCTTGATATGAGCAATGCCTCACACAGCACAGTCTCCCTCTCTCCATTCAGATCTCTGCCATTCTGAAGTTGCTTGCAAGAGTCCTGTCGGTTTTCATTGGGTCAGGATTTCATTTCTTGTACCTGAATCTCAGATAAGACATGATAACTGCTGGATTCTTTGGTACTTACCACCTTCCCTCTGTCCCTATCTCTCAAATAGGAAGGATAAGAACTTTTACACAAGCAGACAACATTATTAATTTGCATCAGTTATTTAATTCCTACATAATGTTAGGATCCATGTCTGAAAGACTCTCACCACCACACGTCACCAGGATGTTTCAGACCAGCTGGAAGCGCATGTTTCCAAGCCTTGTTCTGCAGGCTCCAAAGGGCCTGGAGAGAGCTCCCTATGCAGGCAGTTAGGCCAGCAGGAGATACTGGACTGTCATCCTTGGCCATCTGTCCTCATCTCCATGTTGCTGTTGGCAAAGCGGCTCTCATGACCTCTCCCTAAGTTAGTGCAGGCAAGATCACCTTATCATTTGATCAATTTAAATAGGTATGTTAAGTCATGTTAATCCAGCTGATTACTTTCTTGTGTGCACCATGGGACACTCATGCAATCTCCGTGAGCAGAGCTGTGAGGGCAGTCATGCCAGCCTGGGCAGGTACAGCTAATCCTGGGCAAAGAAAGGTGTCCACAGCTGCCGTGGCTTGCTCAAGGCTCTGTACTGAGATGCTGGCAGAGCTGTACAGAACACTGAGGTATCGAGGCTTCCAGCAGCCCAGTGGATCCTTGGACAGTCTCCACCTCTTCCAAAGGTCAAGGCTGCTTTTGCAGTTCTCCTGTGCAGCAGGTAGCAGTGGTAGATGCTCTCCTGGTACTTTCTCTTGCTTTGCACCTCTCCTTCAGCATTCCCAGACTTCAGTTTGCCATACAGTTTAGTCTAGGAAGGCACTCTTGGGACAGAGATCCAGAAAGGAAGACCCTACAGTGAGCCTGAACAGGAGACAGAGACATTGGAACCTCTGCCTTATGCGGTGGACACACTTAAGAAACTCTTTTGCTTCCTAAGGATAGCAGTGTGGTTGACCAGGTTATTTTATTAGAAGGTAACCCTTACTGACTTTCCATGCTATGCTTACCTTAGGATAAAGGCAAGGCCATACAGCCATTCCTAAACTCAGAGCAGAGGGAAAGTTCAGCTTTTGGAACAGCATAGCTTAGTGCATGGCACAAGCAGCTGTTCCCACCAGCTGCAGAGATGGATTGAACAGATGCAATAATCATTGACTGCAATAAACTACAAGGGAGTAGGGATGAGTAAAGCAAACAAAACCATATACTCATGCAATTTTAAAGAGTACTGCATTATTTAACTTCACTCAGCTACCACAACTGCAACCCACCTTTTGCAGTTATGCTTTTGTGCCTTTAATGGGGGTTATCCAGAAGTCTTTGAAAAACTGGTTTGCAATTATATTGCCTTCTTGGGGATTTATCAGAACGAGAGAAGCCCTTTGCTACAGCAGCATCAAGGCTATGAAACAACCCAGAGAGAGGAAACAGATCTCGTTCTGAAACTATAGGCTGGGAGGAGTTAGTTATTTTAAGATGAAGGGGAGCTCCCCAGTCAAAGCTTCTTTTTAAAAATAAGGATCTATGCATCATCTAGAGTCAATTTTTCTTTTTCCAAATGAAGCCCTGCATCCAGTACCTACATTTTATGGGAGGCTAATTTTCACTTCCTTAAAGTGGTTTTGTAATTCCCTTGTTTCAACAGACAACTTCTCTGCCAAGAGCTGAGCACCCAGGACATACACATAGAACCTCATGACTGAAGTGTTACACAATCCAGAAAAGCTGCATCAACACTTCTCCTCCATCCCCATCCCTCACTCATTGCCAGCGGGCAGAGCCCGTTTGGGTTCAAAACCTCCATCCCAAAGCTTTGGTTTTTTGCTTGTTGGTGGCTGGAGGATCACTGCTTGCAAACCAAGATCTTTAAGCAATAATTAAAAATGCATATGGGTCTGCCCTGTGTTAAAAAGAGGGTTATTTATCTGGATGAACTCAGAACACATTGCCATGCTCACCACTAACACCAGCCACGAGTACAATATGGAAAGAGAAGGAGGTGGAAGAGCCATGAGCTGCCAAGGCCTTTTTTATCTTTCTTCCAAATCTTCTGTTTGTAGACAGGAACAGAAATAGATCATTTCTCAAAAAGAAACTAAACAAAGCCCAGGCAGTTGGACACTTATGTTATACTGGCTCCTAAATTCTGCCAGAACCCATTTTTAGTATCCTAAACCAGTACCCTCTTCACACTGCCTCCGCTTAACTCATGTGAATTTTAGTCCTAAACCATAAGTTTATCTTACAACAACCTCTAGACAAGAGTTTGATTTCCAAGCTTCATCAATCATTAAACCACACAAGACTAAAGAGTATTTTTAGCGATTGCTAGAAAGATATCTATATTTATGATATGTCATTCTTGAAACAAGTGATCAACACATTTTCATGCAACTGCAGTGGCAGGATTAGAGATGCAAAGTAAAATAAACCCAAAAGTATCTGGGAAGCTATTTATTTATCACTTATGCATGATGCTAAACTAATCTCTGATTCTGGAAGTCATTGGAAATAATCACAGGTGTAACATAACCTTCACACTAATTTAAAAACTTCCCAGACAAGAGCTTAGCTTTGCACCAGTTCAGAGATATTGTCTTTCATTAACCAGAGCTAGGCAGCTTCTGACCAGAAAATATTTTTGAAAAATACCAGGATTAAAGACCAAAGAGTTCTCCAAATCAAAATAATGCCCCTTTTTTTTTTTTTTTTTCAGAAAGTGTGTCTGCACCTATATTTTTTTTACTCCACCCCTTACCTCAGTCCTTCAGAAAAGTTTTCTAGAGGTCAGTTTTAACAGGGAATGGGAGCTAAGTGAGAGAAAATATTTCTGCAGCTCTGCTTTCCCATATTACAGTGTTTGGAGACAGAAACCTGCTGAACAGTTCTAACACATATGCTCAGAGACTTAATTTGAATTATGTGGTAAAACAGGATATGCATAAAAATTGAATGCTTCTGTATATGATAATTAAATACTTCCCTGATACAAATAAATTATCTATGATTACAGAACTTCTGAGTAGATTATTTACTTTAAATCTACTCTTTTCATATTTCCCATTTAACAAACTGTTTTCCCAACACTTATGCTGCAAACTCCAAGGTAACACACAAGGTTTGTGTGGCATTTTCAGTAGGAAAAGCGGGGCAAGAACAAACTCTTGTACAGAGTTCTCCTTGCAGTAGGACAGAGGACTTGGACAGGTCTATGGTCGGCTCAGCCCCTGGAACTTTACTATGGACTACACCATTCCTCTGCTCTCCTGGGGAGGTCTTGAGGGGGAAAGTCTGGTAGGTACAGCCTGTGGCACTAAAGCTCTTAAAAATCCCAGCACAGAGCTGAACTTCACCCCTTGGTAGGCTGACTTAGTAATACTGACTTCAAAAAAATGGCATAAGTTTAGACCAGCAACCATCTGCCACCAGAGGGTTAAAAATCAACCTGTTTTTCACATCTATTGAATTATAAACACATGTGGTGAGAACATTTTAGACCTCATGCTTCATTACCATTAGTCAAATAATTTGTTCTGACTATGTTGTCAAAAAGGAGTACCTTCCTTCCGTTTTAGGTGCTTTTTCCTGGTTTCTAGAACTACATTTATTTTTAAGTATTCACTGCTCTAGTTTGGTCAAATAGCTCAAAATCTAGGAGCTGTCTGATAAGAAATTACCCTGCCAGGCAGCATTCATTTCTAACCCCTGACTGGATGTAACTTTTTAAACCACCAGACTGAAGCACAACAAAGTTATTTTCAGTAATGAATAGTATTCATATTTCCTCCCATAAAAATGTTTATCACCAGAGAACACTTCCCAGTTGTTAATTCAGACATTGACACCTGTATGTGTCTATCTGGCACAACACCTGACTGCTTCTCCCATAGGCTTTTCCCTCTAGGTCTCAGCATTAGTGTTTAAATTCCATTCTGCCTTGTCCTCAAGGTGGAAACATAACAAACACCACAGAAGTCCATTTCAACCTTAGAGCAGTGCCAAAATCCATTAGCCCAGAAAGTTTTTGATTTTTCTTATCCCCTTCTGGATTTGAACTCCTCTTTTTCCTGTAACAGTCCAAGTGCCTGTCCTTCATTACAGCCTTGTTTTCCCCATGCCCATTTTAAGTGGTCATCATTAAATTAACTGAGATGTCATCAATCTAAAGCTAAAACGCCTTTTTGGTTACTTGCCTTCCTCTCCTTCCCTTTGGCCACCTTTGTGATTTCATATTAAATATACTAAAAATGCATTTTCTCTCTTTTGTTGCTACCCAATACTTGCACAAAATCGAGAAAGCTTTTAGTCCTCATCAGAGATTTGAATTTCCGTCCTGTTTAAAATTATGGAGAGCACATTTTCCAATGTATAAACACACTGATGGAAAATTCCCGAGCAGGTCCCATAGCCATATATACAACATTAACTAATTTACCAGGTATCAAACTGCAAAGGGATCCATCCATTCAAGAATAGCAGACTCCACAGGTATTTATATAAGGTCCAGAAAATAAAAATACAGGCAGAAATATGAGACTAAATTACAACTTTAAAAAAAAAAAAGTCTATAATAACATAACAGAAGCAAAGTCTCCAAATGTTTGGACGCCAGAAACAGAGGTGACAGGAGGAATGCTCCTGTCATCCATTTGCTCTCTGCATCCCTCTCTTTAGACCTCTCCAGCAGATTTTTTATTCATGCCACCAGCTCCAGGGCACAGATCATGTCTGTCTGCGTCAGTCATGTGGATACTGATGCATAACAGGTCGATGCATTGACTCTGCAACTCAGACATGGGAGCAGGTAAAAGGAGACTTTGACTCTTAGCTCTGTTTTCTGAGAAGCAGAGAGGCAAAGTGCTGAGAAGGACAGTTCTTGGCCAGAAAAAAGTCACCTGGAGTTTTCTTGGGCTCTTGCTAGGACACTAGGGAAGTATTTTTCTTCATACCTTATTCTGACTCTCTCTAACCAAGGCCAGGCAGGGCACTTCTTTCCTCAAGCAGGAAGTCACTGTGTCCTCCAACAGCACCCAGCCTTTCCCTTATCCCATGGATGCACCGTCTGGAGACAATCTGGATTGGCCACCAGGTTTTAAGGAAATACGGCTCCTCAGCAGACACTGCATTCTTACGGGTCAGAGCCCTTTGGCACCCTATTTTGAAGTTACACAAGCAAACAGATAAAAATCTCTTCTTAAAGGTTATTCACTAGAGCACAGACAGAAAGGCCCCAGTTCTAATGCATTTGTTCTACAGGGTAAAAAACTTTTGTACCTGAATATGCCCCCCTGTGATATTTGGATGTAATGGCTTGGCGTTACAAAGGGAGTAAGTGCCTTAAAGAGAACAGGTCTCATTCAGTGATGGTTTCTAATAAATGCCATTTGATTTTTCCACAAGCATATTTCTTGAAAAATGCTTCCCTTGCTTTGCTTCTAAGAAAAGCAATTTGCTAACATTTGTCTGATCATAAAATTGATTTGACCTTCTGCAAATAATCTGACTTTCCAGCAGGTTGCTGAACTTTTTGAAGTGCATTAGGTTGTTCAGAGAAAACAGCTTTCTCCTGTTTATCCTGGACGGCCTCTTCACATAACTGATAGAAACACTTCCAAAACTTTTGTAAAAATGACTTCAACGAACTGATTAAAAAAATAAAGATTTGAATTTCCAATGGAATATGTAATTACACTTTACAGTGGACACAGGGAGGAATAACTATCTTTGAACCAGCTATTTCTAATGCTGTGAGTTTTGCACACTATGGCCCCCCTCTTCCCCAGCACGGATCGCTGCTATTGAGCTCATTGCCTTCAGGTTTTTAAATAGAACAAGTTGCAAGTGGCAGGATTTCACCTGTACCCCTATGCCTTTGCAGAAACATAACCATGTAATTCAAGGATGAGCTGGGTGAGTTAACTTAGCTCATACCCTGTTGATTTGGCAGGTATGTATGGGAAGATGAGAAAGCCGTCAATCCTGATATGGGATGAAGGGGCACCAGACACATGCAGGTTACCTGAGAGAAAAACCTCCTGTGAGGGGAAGAAGGCTTTCAAGGCTCCACGCAGGAACTGCTTATTGCAGGCAGGTACAGCTGAGCATATTGCATTTCTCTGACAACGTCTAGATGAGGGGCAAAATGTCTTTATAATGTTGCAGCCAATACAGGGTTTTTTCTTAACATCCTTTCCAAAATTTCAAAAGCAAAGCTCTTGTTTGTGGCCACTCCTCACCAGGGCTGGTCACAGACAGCTTAAAATGTGGGTTTAAAGGTTTTAGCTAACATTCTGGAAAACTCTTGCTCTTTCAGACTGGACTTTTAAACAAGACTACCTGGGTAGGACAGAGCCAACATGTGCAAAATCAGCTCTGCAAAGCTCCCACTGTCCCAGGGACCACCTGAGTTCCCTCCTCCTGACGTGGAAAATAAAACCCCATGGCTCCCATCAGCAAAATGCAATTCAGTAACTGGCAGCACTGGGCCTTTATCAGATGGCAGAAACTCTTCTCCTGGTTTGCTCTTCCCGTGGAAAATACTGCTGCTTTAGCATCCACTTGGAAGAAGCGTGTTGTCAGGGCTAGTCGTTTGTAGGAAGGAAGACTTCCTGATTAGAAAGTACCCTCTAATTATACCATGGCTTTATTTATTTACATGTCACATTCATTTCTAGTTACTTATTCAATTATAAATTACAAACAATAATATTTAGTTTCAGTTGCACATGAAATCTCCTCTGCGAGACTGTCACCGTTAGAAGGTGTTCTCTGGGCTTGTAAGAGCCTCCATAGAGGCAGGTTCTGGCCCCAGGGAAAGGATGACTTTGGATGTGGTGTCCCAATGCACGTCACAAAAGAGCAATGACAAAAAAAATTTGTAATATCAGGCAGCTAAACACTCCTTCATGAAATAGCAGGAAAAAGTAGGCATCTTCTCCTTTCCCAAGTGGTAAGTATTACATGTGGAATATATCCCACAAAGATGAGGTAAACAATCAAGAAATCTCTCCCAACTTCCTGATTTTCCCCCTCT
This sequence comes from Eulacestoma nigropectus, assembly GCA_013397775.1. Lineage (NCBI taxonomy): Eukaryota > Metazoa > Chordata > Aves > Passeriformes > Eulacestoma > Eulacestoma nigropectus. The sequence continues at coordinate 2,149,208 of VZTE01000778.1, read as the reverse complement.
CTCCTTACTCACCACAAGCCCCTCTGGATCCCAGGCAGCCAGCGCTGGGAGGTGCAGCAATGATGGTCACCCTGCTAAACCTCCTGCTGCTGGCCTCCATGACTCAGGTCACGTTTGAGGGGCACATTTGCACAGTGTGGAGGGAGCTCAGCCTGTGAGCAGCCCCTTCCCCAGAGCCCTGGTGCAAAGGGCAGTAGTCAGAGTGGGACAGGGAGCAGTACCTCCAGGCTGTTCACTCTGGGAATCCAAACCCCATAAAGGCTGTGCTGAAGATGCTTTTTTTTGACACATTAATGTTGTCTTTTGTTATTGAGTGGTTGAAACAGCATCACTTTTCTGTTTGCAGCTCTCTGCTTCACAGTCCTCTTTCACCCACTGAACTGTGTCCTGACTCTCCTGAAGAGAAGCCCACGGCTGCTTATGCCTCTGCTGAAGTCCAAAAACTGACAGGTGAGGAAGCACCCTCACAGCTCAGTTACCTGCCAGGGGTAACCAGCACCTCCTGCACCAGCAGCTCTTACCTCTCCTGGGACAGGAAAGGGGGCCTCAGGTAATAGGGAGAGGGCTGGGGAATGCTGGGAGACCAGCCTCCTGCAGCATTCCAACACCTCAAGGATGCTGCCTTTCTGCATCAATGTGGCCCTGAGCAGTCCAGCCCGGGGCACAGCAGTAGATTCAAATCAGCAGCAAACACAAGACCAGCCAGCTCAGTCTCCAACACTGAGGAAGAGCATTAGCTGCTCTCCAGTATCTCAATGGATTTTAAGATGCACAATAGTTGCTCTTAAAGGGCAAACCCCAAAATAGCCTGTGTCTTGTTCATTGCTGGATCATCTCTCCCCAGTTCCTGTATTCTCACTGCTGCAGGCTCTGAAGGCTCTTGAATTACTTTTACTGCAGCATATGGCTATGAGAGCAATTGAAATGATGTTCCCCAGCATCCCTGCTTGAGAGGAAGCACCCTATGATTCTCTGGTCCAGACTTTAGGACAGGAGAGAAAACAGAAAAAAAAACCTTAAAAAAGAAAATAAAAAGCCAGACAAGTCATGACATGACCTGCCAGTGTCCCCACTGGTCAGTCTAATCTTTTCTTGCTAAAGGGGAGAGGGTCCCTGGCTCTCTATCTAACACTGCTGCAGGTGTCTGGTTCTCAGCAGCATCTTTAACCTTTCTGAGCGTTGGATCAGGGCCATAAAGCAGGCTCTGGATGCTGTGTGGAACACAGAGGTGGATACAGCCTGTTAGCCCCTGCCCTGTGTCACCAGTGGCCACTGCAGCAGCTGGGATGAGGCAGGACATGCAGCCAAACAGCAGCAGGAACAAACTCAGTGAAATGAGTGAACAGCACTGACGAGCTAAAACTCTCCCGCTGTCTTTCAGCCAGGAAGGAAATGCATGGAGCACCACACATCAACACTGTCACACCGCAATGAAAAAAAGGAGCATAGCTGGGATCAGAAGTGTCAAACTCCTGGCAGCAGGGGATTATGAGTGGTGACTTCAATTGCAAGACAACAAAAAACTGTGGATGAAGATAGAAAACATCTTCAGAACCATGACACAGGTCTCCAGCTCCCTTGCAAGCCTAATCTGTAAGGAAGAGAACACGAGACACTGAAATTTTGGGTTGTTCATTACAATGCTGTACAGTGCACACTGGGATATGCACAGAGGAAAAAACATCTGAGGTGAAAGGAAATAAAGGAAGAACTCTGCTGGGAAGCAAAATGCTAGGGCTTGGTTTTCATTATCTAAAGCCACAACTCAGAACTGCCTGACTGATGATAAGAGATGTCAACCACCCAGGGAGCTGGATCCAGGGAGGAAAAGGAAAGCTTTCAAAACAGCTTCTGTAGGACATTAAACCAGCTTAATATCAAATCAGACTGAAAACAAACATTTTAATTCCGTTAACATCAAAGCACTGAGAGACAACATGCTAAAGCACAAAATTCCTGAATTAAAAGCTTGAGGTTTTAGTCTTTACACATCTGGCAAATAACCAGTCACATGAATAATGCCAAACCCATATATTCTGCTGAACGTCCCAGGAAATGTTTCCTTTAGTCAGAACCCTGATTTGAGCCAGTGTTGTCAACTCCCTCAGTGCAAAATCCCCTTCTGTGCATGTAACCCTGTACAATTTCAGCTGATTACCATTATTTTCTGCTCCAAAATACGGCAGGGGACATGTGTGAGCTGCTGCATGGCTCTCGCTTCTCTCCCAAAGTGACCTTCAAGCAAAGGATGCTCCCTGTTTGTATACACCGTAGTATTCATGGTTCTGAAATTAGACACATGTGAGCAAAGATCCTGGAGACCTCAGTGGAAGTTTTGCTGGCCTGAGGACTTAGAAATGGCCTACATTTGTTTATAAAGCTTTCCAGTCCATTGGGATACAGGGAACTACTGTGTGCAAGCATAAAATTATGCCTGTGAGGCAATACCACCATGAGATAAATTATAATATAACTGCACTTAAAAGTATGTTTAACACAAATTAGTTATATCAAACTAACACTGAAGTTAGAGACTGCTGAAGCTGACTAAGGGATCTGAATGCCCAGATGCTTTTGAGTGGGAATGAGGGATCTGAATTCCTTAAATAGTGTTGAATGTTTCATCACTGACATATAACACAAAAAAAATTAAAGCAACTGGCTCTTCAAGCCTACAAACCTGGCCAAAAGATCTTGCCAACATCCTTCTAGACATCTCCCCAAACATAGAATCATTAAAATTAGAGATTCAGAAATTCCTGAAAATATTGCAAGTCTTGATGAAGGTTTTCAGAAAAAACTCAGCAATTCCAACATGTTTTTGAATAGATCACGTTGATCCATTTAATAAAAATGTAATTGGGCTAGAAGAGTCTGCTTAAAGAAAAACAGCTTTAGCACCAAATCCTGTGTCCTGCAACTCAGAACAGAAACAACTGATCATCCAAAACCTGTTCTTTCACCTCAATCTGAACTGCAACACTTCCATTTTTTTAACCTCTTTAAGAAAGCATGGAATTGCATTTCAAATAGAACAGATTTTCCTGGGCAACACTGTAAAATTATTTCCCAACAGAACCAAAATGTTGTGGTGATGAAGAAGCAGAAGGAAGCTAGTTACATGAACGCATCCTTTTAGCATTTTAAATTAAGTTAAAAACTAATCTACAAGCCAATATTATTCCTTTATAGATGTCTGAGTGCCTGTCAAAAGATACTAAGAGAGCATCTCCTTGGGTTAAATACTCTCCAGCATTGTCACTCCCTTAGTAGCAGTCTCTCTCTATTTTGGGGGCACTTTTCTCCTGACTTCCCTCTCCTGAACAGGGGTCAGCCACAGAAACAGCTCCACTGAAGCCAGAGCAGGTACTACCCACCTCCACAGTGGACACTGGGAGGTATTTCAGACAGCCTGAGGCGAGAATTTTCCCTTGATGTGTTTATTGTATTCAGGGGAAAAATATTCAGGGGAGGACAAAGAGGGAGGAGAAGGCAGGGAAGCAAAATAATGATTAGTGTAATGGGATTTGCTATTCTTGTTAATAGTTTAATCAATATAAACATATACAGAACCCTCTTACGTGCCTGCCGTGCTCAAGCACCTCTATATTTAGCTCAACACTCTTAACCCATGGTTAGGATCACCTGCATCTCTACTGCCCACTTCTGCAACAAAAAAAAAGGCAGTCTGGGATTTCCTGTGCCTAAAACTTAGCCATGCACAAGTGACCATGCCATGGTGTGTCCTGGCTGTGCTGGATACTCCAGACATACCATGTGGAGGTGACAGGTCTCAGGACAGGGGAGACTTGCTCAAGATGAGCAGGATAATCTTACAGGTGCTGTGCTCCAATGCGCTGCTTGCACCAGACTTGCAGGTGCAGCCACACGTGCTTCTCACCTGCACTGGAGACAGCGCAACACTTCCAAGGCTTTGCAGATCACACACACTTGGATCCTGTGCTTGTCACACCGTTTTTCCTTGGAGGAATAACTTAGCAGCGGCCCCTGACTTGAGAGTTCATCAATGAGACACTGAAGAGATGCAAAAGCTAGGAAAGCACACAGTCACAGAGGGACAGGGCAGAACTGGTCCCAGTATCCATGGAGGTCACTGCAGTGAGGTCGGTGGTGCCCCACTGGCTTTGCTGAGTTTTGCCCTTGAGCAGTTGTATTTGCTATTTCATACCATGTCACTTACGGGATATTAGTGGTGCCATTCTGCAGGACCCAGCACGTGTTCTAAGGAGCCACAGGCCTTCCTTACAATCCTTTACCTTGATTTTAGGCAGAGAGAGAGATAGTTTGCCTTAACTTTTGCTTTCATCTCTCTAAATAGATAGTGCCAAAAGCATATATAAACATCCTATTGGTGTATCAGTATAAAGCTTATTTCAAAGGCTTAAAACTGACTTTGAAATAAGCTGAGACAATCTCCAAATTGACAAGCACGAGGCGAGGGGAAATAATCTCTACTAAAGGCAGATTTCCCTGCGGAATAGCTTTCTCTGCTGCCAAGCTCGAAGGGAGGGGGCACTCCCCCATCCAAAAGCTGTCCCCACAACCTCACGAGAGGGAAGCCGTGCCATTTATAGCTGCTCATCTGTGAGCAGATGCATCACTGAAACAGTGACTGCCACAGGCAGCATCCATCCGAGGAGCCTGGATTCCATGTCCCAGAGCACAGGAACTCTGAAACGTGAAGTCATAAGATTAGTTTGCTATAATGTGTCTAATTTATTTTGGCATTCCCTAGGGATGAAAAAAAATAGCAAAAAATAACTATGGGCAATGGTGTTGTATCAACTCTGAGAAGCACGAAAAACCACAACTGCAAGGAACAATGTCTTATGGGTAGGTGAGTTATTTTGGCCTTTTAAATATTTTTTTTTTACAAGAAACAACTCACAAGTTTCCATTGTGCCACTTGGATGCCCTTTGCACTGCACTGTGTCACAGGTCAGCTCATGCCCAAGGCAAAGCCTGAAATACCATTCCCCACTGGAGCACCAAGACTGTCACCACACAAACACATTCAAACAGATGCAAATACTGATAACTCAGCAATACAGGAGAAGTTCCATGCTTCCAAGGAGAAACTGAATAACTAATCTATCTTGCCAAGGGCCAGCGGAACAAACCTCAAACACTGATCAAAACCTGAAATATGGCTGAATTCTTGTTTCAGAAGAGCTCTCCCACCCCTCTGCCTCTTTTCCAATGGATGTGAGAACCTGTCCCCCAGTACAGACAGGGCAGTGAAACTGACAGGAGCATTACAGAGTATGACCTGGGGAAAAGAGAAAGCCAAGGGGTCTGGAGTCCTAATCCAGTGTTCCAGGAGCCATTTATATGCCAGTCAGGCTTTGGATAATGCTGCTGACCAATCATCTCACAACATTTGAACTTGAACATTTCTGTCAAAGAAATCTTAACATTTTCAAGAGTTTGGGTTTAGGAAACTGAGATCAAGCCCATTAGACATTGGTTGTCCCACCAATTAGTCAGTTCTCCTAATGAGGAGAATTCTGTGAAACTGCTTTCTTGGGAGCTTGTTTATAAAGCAAGTTCAGAAGCCAAGCAAAAATTCCACTTACCTTGGTTATTCCCTATTTGTAGTACTACTTCTGCAGCTGCTTGGAGAGCTGTCAGAAACCTGTTCTACATTACTGCTCTCTATCAGCCTCCAAAACCATCATTGAGGGGCTGAGGCAAAGTGGAACAAAACCAACAACTTGTACTTCACACACTAATTATCAAGTGAGTTTCAAGTTAGATACTGTAATTTACTAGTTGCTGCACGCACCCTCCTACCCTGTTCTTACATTTAATACTTGTTACACAAGTAAGTTACACTTACACATTTAATACTTCCAAAATGGAAAACCACTGGATAACTAGAGCTGTATTGCTGAGAAGACAAGATTCCCTTTCCATCGATATGAGATTGCTGGCTCTGACTTGGTTAAATCAACATGGATTCATGCTGGTAGATGAGTGTAAATTAGCCCTAGTAAAACCAGAGGTCTAGAATGGATTTCCAGAGGTTATTTAGTCCACTGGCCTGTGTAGGGCAGGACATGCATAGACCATTCCTGACAGACTTTAGCTTATTTTGAAAGAGTCACAGACCTCTCCCAAGGAATCTGCTCCAGTCCTTCATACTCCATTAGCATCAGACGAATTACTAAAAATAAAGTGCCCCGATTTTCACTTGAAGCAATTTAGCCCAAAGATTCTTGTCTTAACTGCCAGGGTCAGGAAGACCAAATTATTGCCTTTTTTCCTTTGCAGCAGCTGACAGTGTTTCGGGGAGAAATACAGTCTTCCCCTCAGCCTCCCTCTCCTGAGGATGAAACCCCCTCCATCTTCCCTAGCAAATCGAGCCTTTTGGACCTTGGATCAGTCTTCCTGCTTTCCTTTTCATGCTCAACCCAGTCCAGCTTAACTTTGAAGTACACTAGGCAAAAGATTCTTGTCTTAACTGACAAGACAACACTCCTGCTTGCTGGATTACTGCACTTGCCACAGGGGGAACAGTCCTGCTCATACACTTAATGTGCCTTTTCTGTAACAACATGGTATTGCTTATTGATGGTCAGCTTGTGAGCCACCAAAATCTTTCATCCTTATTGATAAGTCAACTGAACACAGCTGTTGGTCCCCAATCTGTCATAACTATAGAATAACCTATATGAAGAGTTTATTGCAATACATAAATCTGCATCAGCAGAGGGACAATGCGCTGTCCCAGCTGGATGGCAAGCTGCTTTTGGTGGGGTTTTTACCACCTCTCCACTTGCAAACATCATACTGAATTCTAGCCCTGCCCAGTGTGCTCACAGCCTTTCCAAAGTGTTGCCAGCTGCAAGTTTAAACTGCATTCCGTCTCTTGCATCAACTGCTCCACAGGTGTAAACAAAAGACAGATGCAAAACAGAACCCCTCTCAGACACATCCGTATCAATTTTCCAGACCAATTTTGCATCCAGGTATTTTCATCCATGTCATCATCATAAGAGCACATGTGAAGCAGCTTCAGAACTCAAACCTCTGAGTCTTGAGTCTCAAAAAAATTATGCTGCCTATTATTCATCCCCTCAATTTCTTCTAGGTGCTCTCCAATAGTTTGGTTATTTGTTCCAGTGTTTTCCCAGGAATCAAAGCTAAGCTGACAGGTCTATAATTCTAGACCTGCTTATTAGCACCACTTTTGGACCTACAGCTCAAACCTGCACTACTCCTGGGCTTTGCTCCAACAGGCCACTTTAGCATATATTTAATTAAGAGGGAGAGACATCTGTGGCTGTAGAGGGGTTGAGTCACATGCTTATTGCTACACATGTGCTTGGATGTTTTTCTGGTTTCTAAGAATAGATACATTTTAAAAACCCAAACAAACAAAATCAAACACACCAAACCCAAGCAAAGCAGAGATGTATTTTCACACAATGCTTATGACTTTAAGAATGGAAATACCAACAAATACTAAACATTGATTCAGACTTTTCACTCATCCTAGGAGATCATTCTCCAATACCCTGTGATCATCTCCACTATGGTGACTTCTTTTACTACTGTGCTGCTTCATTCTCTTGTTTTGTTAGATCTCTCTCAAATCTCCCATTACACCTATTACATTATGCCTCCAGCACATTCTTCAGCCTTATTAGTCCTTCCTTTTAGGGAGATAATGAATTGATTAGATGTCACTTAGTCTGTCATGAACTGCTATTGACACCTCTTGCAGCAGCTTTCTGCGCATTCCAAGGATATATTTATGCTTCTGAAAAACAGGATACTGACAGCTCTGTAGAGCAAGACTAATCTCTCCCAGGCCAGCTCTGCCCAGATCAGCTCACACCAGCAAAGCAACTACATCTCCTGACTTTAGGATTACCCATAGCAATATCCCAGAAGAAAGCAGCACACTGAAAACAGCCTATACAATAGTGAAGCTCACCCCAAATCCACTACCACCTCCCAGTTAAAAAAACCCCTCCTAACCTCTACAAAGGCAGTTTGCTTAAATACAGCCCTGGATCTGATGCTGCTGCTTAGCAAACAAACCACTTACAGCTGTAGAGTGGGCTGGACTCCCCTCCCTGGTAATCCCTCAGCTCTGACAGTCCAATGGATAATTGTCACTTGAACAGAGTCACCTGGATCATCGTGTGCTGAGCCCCAGCCCCTAACTCCCATCAGCTTTGCTCTGCTAGGTTTTCCCTGTTTCTGTTTGCTGCTTGTTCCTCGCTTCCAAGCCCAGGATGGATGTGGTCAGTCAGGTTTCCTTCCACACCTCTTCTATCTAATTTCTTCATTCTCTCCCATGGATCATTTCCCCAGATCAGCAAAGAGACCTCAAAGCACAGTGCTTATTCCAGACTACATTTATCTTATGCATACAGAATTGGGGAGGAATTCCAGCTACCAGAGCTCTCTTGCAAGCTAATTATTCTTCAAAGAAGTTTTAGGCAGTCCCAGGGAGCATCTAACTATTGATTTTCTGTTCTGTATAATTTCCCTGCAAAATGTAATCATTCTCCTCCTGTCTCACACCGTCACTTGTCTCTCAGAACAACCTGGGAACAATAAAAGAGTGGAATAGAGGGCACCAAGAAGGGCACCATCAAAAAAATATATCTCTGTACAAGCAGAGTCTGTAAAAGCAAACCCAAGAAATATCTGTAGACCTTGTTTAATATTCATCAGCCAGTGTAGTGGGTAACTGAAACCCAAATGTAACTGTTACGAAAATTCAGGCTAGAAGGAAATCAAATGGAGACAGCTTTCTCAGGATGCTGCCATTTCAGAGTTTCTTATTTCTAGATTTCTAGCAAAAATGTACCACAGAGAGGAATGTTATTGAATATATTGGTTGCTTACAAATGGCTACATTTTTATACAAATTCACTTTTTGGAAAAAAAAAAAAAAAAAGAGAAAGGGATTTGGCAATCAGAGACTCCAAGGAACTGGCCTAGTGTAAATATATTCCTAACACATGATTTTATGAAACAACAAAGTAAAAATGGAATTGAGACCAGCACATCTTAAAAACCCTGTTGTACGATATTAAGCTGGGGTTTTTCCTCCATCTCCTTGCACAACAAAGCCCTTGACACATGATTAACTTCATGAACATTAAGAATGCTTTTTGGCTTCAGAAATTTAGCATCTTTAAATATACTTGTAATCAGAATATTTAAGCAGATACTGACTTCCATGCTGCTGCCTAATTCCCGTGTGTTTGCTACGAGCTCCAGACTACTTAAGGACACCATGGAATGATCCTTTGACACTGCCCCGTGAACTGCCTGCTGAGGGACAGGTGGGCTCTGGAGGGGCCAGAACCGCCTTTATCATAATCAGACAACATAGGCAGAAAGATAAGGGCTTGTTAGGAGGGAACAGGGAGAACAGGGTAGAGCAGTACTGCTTTGCCCACGCCAGTGCTGCCAAAACTCTGTGATGTAACTTTAAGCCACTCCCTGAGTGTTTTAATCAGGACAGAGCTGCACAAGGCCAGCTCCACGAGCTGCCTTTGGGTCTCTGTTGACCTTTGTCAAGGATTTGCTCTTCCCTTGTGGTACGGCCGTGACAGGGTAAAGAACTGATTTTGATTTCTTCCATGCCTAGGATGAGAACCTTGCAGGACCTGGGACAAATGTTGGCTCTGAGGCTGTGCCGCCCAAACTTGAGCCTGGGTTAATCAGGTTTTGCCACCCCCCTTCCTCTAGATGTCAAATCACAGTTCAGGAGGTGAAATGAAATGCTTTGGAAAGTAGAACACACAATTACCATTTGTGGTAGGTTTTTTTTTGCATTTTTTCAGAGATTTCCAAGTCTTTCCTGTTTCCCTTGGGAAAATTAATTCTTATCAGAAGCTATTTAATGACAGAAAAGGAAAAGCTATTATCAACTTAAAGAAAAAAAAAACAGCTGAGCAAATTTAGGTGAACTGTGTCCTGCTGCTGCTGCTGCCAGGCTGAGAAGTTGGTGCTCAGAACACAGCTCCTTTCGTATGCCAACATTTAGCTATGCATCCTGGCATTCATTATTTAGCAGCCTCCATGTGACACAGGGCTTTCAGAAACAGGATATTCTTTAGCAACCCAGATAAGAACTCAGCCTCTAAACGCTCCCAGTACTTCGGGAATGGCTTTGATTCTCACTGGTCTGAAACACAACTGTGGCCATCCCCGCGCACTGCCAGAGCAACACCACTGGGCTCTGCTCGAAGGGAAGCTGGTTTGAAGTGGGAATGCCATCACAGAACTGGGCTGCTCTGTGGCACATTGTCTGAATTTGAGGCAAATTCCTGTTCCCCGATTGTCTGGCACCCCTGGAAATCTGCCAAAATTGAAAAGGAAACGCAGTACCACCAGAGGAAGGGAATAGCCAAAACCCACATGCAAAGTTTATCATTAAAACCTTAAATCCAAAGTTCCAAATCCGAAGGCTTAAAGTTATGCTTTGAGCCCCCTGTGAGGAGCATTAAAAATGACCCAGTTTAGAGTGAGCAGCTGGAGCGCTGTCAGGAGGCCTTGAACATTCCCTGTGCTGCTCCAAAGCATCTCCCCAACATTCGAGGGTCCATTCAAAAAGCGGGCATTTGCATGAGAGCAAGAAGTACCCTGGCAAAAACCCTTTAGGATTTGAAATACATCTATTTTCACTTTCCCAGCATTGACAAGAGCACTGTCCCCTACACCTTCGGACGTCTGCATGCCAAGAAATGAGGGCAAGATGCACAGATGCTGCAAGCCAAAGGAGAAGACAAGCTGGGAAGAAGCCAAGCTTCACCCAGGAGCAGAGTGACATTTCAGAACATTATGCTTGGGAAGGCGCCAATCCAAATGATCTGTGCACTGCCTGGGCTGGAAAAGTGAGCCCCCATATTGCTGTAATGATGCAGTTGCAATTTCTTACCAGTGATGCAATTGTTAGGGGAGGCAAAAATCCCAAGTCAGGGAAACTGCTCAGCTCAGGGGTATAGGAAAACACCAGGTTCCAAAAAATGGGTCCTGTATGTTCTCATAAAAGTAGGACTATATGAGGAGGCAGCAAAAAGGGCTTAGAAACTGCCCTAAACAATGACATTTCCATCCTGTTATCCTCAAAGAACTGGTCCTGCCAGCCATGTACTCCCGCTCTGAACCCAGGAACTGGTGGTCTGTGCTGTCCCAGTGAAGGGCCAAGGAGGTAACCCCATGCAGTTGTTCAGAGATGTCAGGCTGGACAGTGCTTCTGGCAGCTGGAAATGGAACTGTGTCAGAGAAGCCAAGCGTTCTTTTCTGTGGGCTTTCCAGGAGGAAACCAGACCTATTCATTAATTCCTTTTGCATAATGTAGGTGAGGTTTGGAACCAGATGCAGGTGGGTGAGTGGTAGTTGCTGTCTCTTGAGTCACTCTCTGTGGGTCTCAAATTGCATCAGTGAGCTTAGCAGCAGATTTCAGTATCTCTGTTTCTTTTGCTCACTGCTGTCTACGATACGGCTCCTCTTGCACCCCTCCAGCTCTGCAATGGAGTTGACTTTTGACTTCTATTTTAAAAATGCAAACCTTCATATATTTCCACCCTTTGGGCTTTTAATTTTTTTTTTTTTTTGAGGTGGCAACAGGGTCTGCAGGTACTAATCTTGTCTTGCACATAGGACAACTGAGACTTGTAAATAAGGAAACCAGGCTTCTCTGTCACATTTGTCTCTGATTTGATCTGTTCTCTTAGACCACTTCTCCTGCACTTCCCTAACCAGCCTTGTGACCTCAGTACCAGCTGATACACTGCTAAGGAGAGGCAAATGATAGTACAAAATTGCAGAGTAATTTCCATAGAGCTAGTTCCATTTGAAATTGGTATCTTGGCTCCTCCAGCCTGGACCAACTGGCAAATGATGTGCCACCTTCTGGGCTGTCCCTGAACAGCTGAACACAAGGCCAGTAGGAATGTGAACCACCCAGTCTCTGATTTATACCTGTAGCTAGAGAGGGATGACAGTAAAATTATCCACACTTTCGCCTGTTACCAGCGTTTTGCAGTATGACAGACCTGGTGCTTTTCAAGCAGACTCCTGGCTGTGCTGGTCATCACCTCAAAGCACGATCTGCCCTTCACATGAATGTCACTTCACTCGAGAAATACGCAGCGATCTGGGGTTATTCAGCAGCTGTATCACCACGGGCTCTGTCCAGGATGAGCAAACACAAGCCCTTCTGGGGCCTGTAAGCTGATGGCACCACGGAGCAGGGAAAAGAGAAGCTGCTCTACGCTAAGTCAGAGAAAGAGCAGCACCCTCCTGTGCTCATGTGTATTTACTGCAGTGCAAACTCAGAGCTCTTTTGCTGCTCATCAGCACGAAGTATTTTTTGGCCATCTGCCTCCTAGGTCTCTTTCATTGCATCCCCCTCCAGACTGTGTTTTCAGGGATGTAACTTTCCCGCTATTCCTCTAAATCATCCCAGCCTGCCTGGTTTCTCCGTGATACTTCCTGCTTGTCAGTGTGTCTCACCTGCTTCCTGCCCATCGGATCCTGCGGTGCGAATGAGGGCTGGCACATCCACTCGGCATTATTCGAGCCCTTAAACCCGGTGCGGAGGGTGCTGCCCGGGGCTGCAGGGCAGAGGCCACTTCTGCCTGCACAGGGAACGCGGAAGGTGCTCAGGACAATCCCCTTTCCCTGCAGGTTTCTCCCGCACAGGCTGCCACCTCGTGGGCATCGTCTGGCACAGGCGTTTTCCTGGAAATGGCAACTCCGGAGTGCAAAGAACTCGTTACTGTCAATATTCTGCTCCGATGATCCAAGGAAACCGCAACCCTTCGGGTCCCTGGCTTGGGAAAATTGTAGAAGTGTAGAGATGATAGAGTTGTTCAGCTTCTAACATGGTTGGTGGGATAGATTTTCCATAAAAATAAGAGCTCTAACAGGCAAATCTTCAGGTGCCACGGTGGAATATTAGTCAGAAACAGCAAGATTGGCACGCTTCTTACTCAAAAGCTGCCTCTGTCACTGTAGGAACTCCTTGTATAAGTCAGATTTCACATTTCTATCTCTTGCATGGTGAGAATCTGCAGTCAAATCAATGTAAATATGTCCTCTGCTTTTTCACGCACTTTACAGTATTAATCAAAATTACTGAAAGTTAATTCTGGGCAGATTTGGAGGGGGATATTTAAGGCCTGTGTAAACTTATTTTAAAATTTGCTAATTCTTATGCTGCATCAGTTTATCATCATTGAACTGATTTTGTATCTACTCTGACACGATTGGAATTTCCCGACACTGTGACAGTTTAAGGGCTTTTCATCATTTGGGAAGAGCCCCTGTGTTCAAACACATGCTGTTTCTGAAACAAAATTAACTTTTAACCAGAGATAAATCCAGATTTCATAATGTTGTGCCCCTTTTTCAGTAATCCTCAGGTTCAAAACAGTTTACCTGATGAATCTGTATCTGCACTGTGTGCCTAAGGTGAAAATATGTGCTAGAGGAGACCATTTTGATTTCAGCACTTTCCAAATCTGGTCACTAGGAAGAAAAGGAGACTTGATCTCCCCTCATCTTTATCCTCCACCTCCAGCTGAAGCTCTCCGTTTGCTATGCTGAGGTAATCCTTCCATGATAGAGATGGGTATTAGTCTGTGTGGCGAAGCAGTCCAAGCATTTTTACTCCCTTTGGATCATTTTGCAGTAGCATTTGGAAGTCAGAATCATCCCATATCTGTCTTTCAAGTCAGAAATGAGATACAACAGTGTTTAATTTTTTGTTTGTGTCTGGAATGCGTTAATGGGAAGGTATAGGGTGTCCTTTCACTTTCCACACTGCCCATGCACCAGGATAATTCAGCTGAACCATCTGTCCCTGAGCCAGGGGTGTTCCAGCTGAAAAAGGATCAGTCACTCCAGGTTAAAGAAGATGGCAAATCTTCCTGCTTCCAGGAGAATTTCCTTTCCATCTCTCTCTCTTTCTTTGCTACTACTCCAGTACTGCCAAAAAGGACTTAATCCTAGGGACTTACTACAATAACTTCTGAAAAATGGAAGACTTAATCACTGGAATAGTCTGGACACTGTATGCAGTGACAAGTATTTGACAATGTTTCATGGGTAGAGATATTCCTGCCTTGCCTTTTAAATAGAAGCCGTCTCCCTTTTTTTGACACGCTGAGCAATACACGTGGCATCCTAAATCTGTTTTGTCAACTGAGTCCAGGGCTTTTAAAAATATGCAGTAAGATTTTAATACAGCTCATCACATTATACAGAAACAGACATCCTGCTTAATCTTCAAAGGCTCGATATTCCCCATGCACAGCCCACATGCAACTGCTCCTGTCTAATTACATGGAATGACAGCCTCCCATTGGCTCCTTCCCTTTGACACCACGGCAGAGCCTTCTCCGGCTGAATCCCGAAGTAGGACGCGCAGCTTGCCAGCTCTAAAAACTGCAAGTGTTTCTGTTCAGACTGGTTTTGGCTGATTAACTACACCAAAACCCCACTATTTTGATTTTCTTCCTGGAAAGCTACTTTTCCCAGTCCTGAAATGCCTGCAGATGCAAATTCAATGTCAGCTTTTTGGATAGTTGCAGCAAGCAGTGTCATTTGTGTGTTAGCATTAGAAGTAGGAACTTATTTTGCTGAACTTCCAGATGGGTTGATCAAGATGAGTTTTACATTTTTTTCTGTCGGATAAGCAAAATTTCAGCAGCATCAAGAAGTCCCAGCAGCCTGCTATGCTATTTACTGTACAATAGCAAGGGGAACGCTACATGGTCGGGGGGCTGAGCTGACAGGACACAATGGATGGCAAAGAGAAGGCGCATTCATGGTGAATTGTGTGATACAGCCAGCTCCTACAGGTCAGAAATCCTGATCCTGCTCACTGGAAACCATGAACCTGGCTCCAAAAGCATTAGATTGTTAAAAAAGGGGTCTGTATTTATTGTTTGCTTGGTTATTTGGAGCTTTTAGGAGGCACTCTCTCACATTCTCAGCATTTTTCTGAAGCTTTGACCAAGAGGCGCTCTGCACTGAAAGTGATTCATGTGAAACCAAGGATGGCTTTGCAGTTACCTCAAAAAACATCAGAGTTTCATCTTTGCTACAGAACATGAAAATAATAATGACTTCCACATGATGCTGGGGAGTTGAGGCTGTAAGAAAGACATCAAAGATCATTACTCCTCCTACCCACTGCTGAGAGTGGGCCCCAGTGAGCATGGCAGATGGCAGATTTTGAGACAGCTCCAGTTTGCAATAAGACTGCCAGGAGGGGTAGAGGGCTGAGGGAACAGGAACGAGAGAATGGGTAAAATAAGAAGAGGTGAGTAGATATGAGAATAGGGAAAAATGTAAGAAGATGATTAAGAGCAGAGAAAAGCTACACTGCCTCCTCCCTTCTCTTGTAGCTTGAGTTCTACTGGAAAGATCTGTGCATGTTATTTAAATGCCCCACAGCAAGCTCTGCTACTCATAGCCACTGATCCTCTGCTCAGGAACTAGGTAAAAGGAGATCTGTCTTCCCTGAAATCAAACTGGAAATCCCAGAGTGCACTAGAGGAACACAGTCCATCCCAGCTCTCCTTTATCCTGGTCCTTTACAGAAACTTGACGTTCCTTTAGAAAAGCAGTTTGTGTTTTGAAAGTAGGGACAACATGGAAACACAATAACAAAAAGAGATATTATAATGCTTTCCCAGAGCAACTTGTTATTTCACACTGTAAAATTGACTGGGTGACATAGAATAAAGCTTTAAGCTTTGAAGCATAAGCTTCACAAGTTGCTATTCCCAGAAATGGTCTCAGGAAGACTGGAAGATCCCTGGGCATATTCTGGGAGCAGAATTGTCCAGATCCCCATAGGTATCAGTCTCTAAGAGTCTTCCATTTCCTTATCTACTTCCTCAGAATCTAAGCCTTTGCTTAGACTTGCTACAGGTGGACCACAACTAGCTGGAATTGCCTAAGAGGTAGAACAGATTAAGATAGAGATAAAAACTTAATGAGTTTTTAATTAAAATAAGTTCTAAAGATGGGAAGGACTTCAGAAAGTAGAAAAAGCAGAGTCATAAATTCAAAATGCACATTATCATATTTGAGTTAGGAATAGAATACTATAAATCAGAAGAAAAGCATTCCAACAAACAGATAAATTTTACTGCAAATGTTCTGCACTGTAGACCTAAGTAGCCTCATTTCCTGGATGAGGTAGTCATGAAGTTGTTTCTAAGTGTGAAGGACACAGCTGTAATCCATAACTTTCAGCCTAAATGACTCTGTTGCCCTGTTGCTCCTGTTCTTAGATGGGAATGTGTCCCATTCGTGTACCACCTTTTTAATACCTTTAGAAGGTTTTTTTTGGAAAAGAGACAGCATAAAATTCAGAGGTTAGTTGGGTCACCTCTTAGTCTTCAGGAGAATGGTTGTCTCACTGCCTGTGATCCTCATGTTATTAATGGCACACAAAAGCTGAGAGAGGAGAGACTGGCAGACGTGGATGAGAGGTGGGTAGGAGGTATGGAGGAGGAGAATTTGGAATCCCTCCCTGTCTTTTTATGCCAAAGGGAACCAGACAGGGCAGCTGGCTGGAGGACAGGCTGTTATCAGCTCTCATGATTTTGAGGGTTGCATAATTATTTTGTTAATGTAAAGACAAAGCTTTGTGACTCATGTAGTTGCAGAAGATTGAGTGATCTTTTGAAGGCTAAAAAAGGGCAGCATCTTCCAGTGTGATGGAACATGTTCAAATAAATCCTACTGAGGACAAATATCTGGGTGTCTTCTTTGGGGTTTACCATTCCATATCCTACTTTGTCTCCCAGCAGCAAAGCATAACCTCCTTTCCCAAGCCACTTGAGGTTTTGGGTCCTATTATGCAATGCCTATGGAGAGCTGAGCAGTGCAGAAGAGAGGCAGAGTACTGAACAATTTAAAGCTAAAGTAAACCTAGGCAGATGTGCAGCCAACGAGAGTAAAAACACAGGAATGCCTTGTCCCCTGCAAAAGCGAATGAAACAATCATTATTCCCTTTATCCTTAGGATATCATTAAAAACTCTGTGTCAGTGCAAAGGTATCCCTAAGAAAACACAAAACACAGCTGACTGCAGGGACCACATCATTTCTGGAGACTCCTGGACAGCAGAGCAGCACCAGTTCAGAAACCCGTCTGCCAAAACT
The DNA here is from genome assembly GCA_013397775.1 of Eulacestoma nigropectus. NCBI lineage: Eukaryota > Metazoa > Chordata > Aves > Passeriformes > Eulacestoma > Eulacestoma nigropectus. The sequence continues at coordinate 2,132,028 of VZTE01000778.1, read as the reverse complement.
GGATACAAGTTGTTGGCTAAATATGAACAGGGCTGACTGGAGAGCCACAGCGGTGCACTTTAGGCAAGTATTTGGGACCTTCCCCGTGTGTTAATACCTGCTGCTTCTTCTGCTGCTCTGTATATGTCCAGGAATGACTCCGCCTTCTTTGTTTTTCCACAAGCCAACTTTAAATCACAATTAATAAAGGCATCTGGTTCTTTCAATCATTTCATTTTACTCAGAGGAGGCAGATATGACATAGTATCCCTTTCAATAGCTGCTTGGAGAGTTGCTCAGATAAAAGAAAGGGCAGAGAAAACACTGCCTAATCACATTTCTCCTGTTATCGTAGCTCTCGGAGATCTTTTTTCCTGCAATGTATAAGTGTCACTTTAGCCTACAAGAAACAGACATTTTCCTTCACCATGGGATAATGTAGGCACCCTTGAGATAAAAAGTCATAGACCTGAGCCATAAAAAACCCACATCAATTTAATACAGCAACTATAACATAATAATGCAGCTGTTTTAGAAATCCTCATCTAGAAACACTCATGGCTGCTTTCATTTGTGCCCTGCGGCCAGTCTGTAGCGGCAGGACGGTGTAAACTCAGCTGAGCAGGGAAGTTGAACTGTCCACACCACTGGATCTCGGCATAACCCAGCTCCCTCTCGCCGGCGCAGCTCCAGCTGACCACGGCACGATGCTTACAGCCTGCGCTTTCTTTTCGAAACTAAAAGTGGGGGGAGATCCCGGTGGGGAGAAATCCCTACCAAGCCCCGGGCTTCAGCAGGACGGCGCCGCTCGGAAGGGCCGGGGACCGGGCGGAGCGCGATCCCGGCTCCCCGTACGCCCGCGGGGCGGGGCGGTGCCTGCGGGCGGCCGCGGCTCTGGGGAGGGGATGCCGGGCTGAGAGGGCGCTGCCCACGGGCTTCCATTCCTCCCTCGCTCCCTCCGTCTCTCCCAGACGGCGCGGCTGTGGCGGGGCGGGCGGGATGTGGGGAGCGGCCCCTCTCCTGCTCCTTCTCCTTCTCCTGCTGCCGCTGGCGCGGCTGTGTCGGCGCGGGCCGGCGCGGCTGGAGCCGGCCGGGCGTGCCGTGCTCATCACGGGCTGTGACAGCGGCTTCGGGCACCTGCTGGCGCTCCGCCTCCACCGCCTCGGCTTCACCGTGTTCGCCGGCTGCCTGTGCCCCGGCGGGGACGGGGCGCGGCGGCTGCAGCGGGAGGCGGGCGGCGCCGGCCGCCTGCGCGTCCTGCGGCTCGATGTGACCCGCGCCCGCGACGTGCGCGCCGCCAAGGAGCTGGTGCTCAGCCACCTGCCCGAGCGAGGTGAGGCCGGCGGGGCGGCCGCGGGGGCTCGGCTGCCGGCAGCGGGAGGGGCCGGCGGACACC
>VZTE01000778.1:2105959-2130553 GCA_013397775.1 Eulacestoma nigropectus | reverse complement strand
CCCGGGACTGCTGGCAGGGATCTGCCTCAGAGGGTCAGCTGGACTGTCACAGCGTGAGGCTAGAGAGCACCGTCACTGATGGCGCTAACTGCAGTTACCGCTGTTGGTAATGACAACAGTATTTTATTAAAAATCCCTTGGTGCGTACACGGACTGGGGCCCGCCCAAAGGTGCCCACAGTGTAAAGCGGGTGCGCTGCTCAGTGCGCCACGGGGGAGCTTCCCCTTTCCACGAGGAGAGGAACTCCCCGAGTGGGGCGCCCCTGGAGCCCCTCTGCAGGTACCCCATAGGAGGAAACGGCAGAGAAAGCGCAGAACAACTGTGCAGGCATTGGAGGGATGGGAATGTGATGCGTTTCTGGGCGTGACTTGTGAAAGAAGAAATAGGTACAAGAAATGCAGCGAGAGCAGCTGCCGTACCATGCCAAAGCAGCTGCTTCTTGGAACCAGCTGAGGTTTGTCAAGCTCGTCCCTGGAGAGGTTACTGAAAGGGAAACCTGTCAATTATACACCCTACAGGGAGTGTGCACCCAGGGGAATGGATAGACTTAGCTCCAGAATAATTGCAGACAACCTAAATCCTGGGTTATCCTTTCAGCACATGTGACACAGTGCAGGTGATGGGGCCACAGTTACCTCCTTTCCCACTGGGACTGTAGGGTGAGAATTATCCAGTGTCATTCTGGGATACACTTGGAGCAGAGCACATTTCCTCAGGCTCAGAAGTGAGATTCCCTCCAAATCACAGACAAACATTTCCTGCTCCCGCAGGGAATAGAAGTGGAGAACGAGGCATGCAGAGCAATAGTGAACTGCAAGGCCTCTGCCTGCCTGGCTCATTAGCTCATTGGGAAGGGCATGGAATGAGAAGTGAAGGAAGAAAAAGCCTAGACACTGCTCACTAAGTACGTGTATTTATGGTTGATCTTGACCTTATTAAGAGGCAGAGCCTTCCCCTCTCAGGCTTTTCCTCAACCTACAGACAAACACAAATGACTCCCAAAAGTCCTTAACGGCTCCGTGGGGACTGGGTCACCAGAAACTCTGGGTTTCACATAATTCATCCTGAATTCCAACAGCTTATGCTGTCCTGCAGTGGTCATGCTTATGCTGCTGTGTAGCCCCTGGGGTCCAGAGTCAGCACTAAGCTGTGGGTTGTCCTTGCTGCTCACAGATTGGGGATGTGCCTCCAGATCAATTCAAGGCCCATACAGACACCAGGGCTTGCTGGAGGGGGCAGGGAAGACACTCAGCTCGGCAGGGGTGAAATGCAGCAGGCGCACAAGGAGCGCACAGTGGTGTTCCCGGGCTGTCACTCAGGCCCTCACGCCTGGGACACGGGGCTGGGCACGCACACACAGAGCACACATTTTATGAAACCTTTTTCCATGGCTGGGCAGCTCTGCTGCTGCAGAATTTTGAGGGTATTCTGCAAAGGCAGAAAAGAAAAAGTAATTTTATAGATCCAGGTAGCACATAGGCCATTTGGGGAAGCTCACATTTATCAAGTATTCATCCTTCTATTAAAAAAGAAGGAGCAAAGGAGTTATTTTAATGTCTGATGTTAGCAGACTAAAACTACAAGTCTTCTTCTTTGTAATTTCTAAAATGGAGGGGCACAAATATTTTTATCTCAATTTTAAAGAAACTATGACAGTACTCTACTTACGTAGACTATAAGCAAAAGACTTCAGTAGGAGTGCTCGTTCTTGGCACCTCTGAAAATAGATACGTTGTTTTCTTTGGTATTTTACCTTTATAAAAACACTTTCAATTTCATGATTAAACAGGAGGTTAGCTCTCATATTAACCGATTTATGTGTTAAAGACAGGAATTGTAATTTTTTCATATTTGGGTGAAAGATTGTTTTTAATGAAATTCTTTTTCATTAGGAACGAGATTTCTAAGCCATTTGTAATTGCCTTTATGTTCTGAAAGTACCTAGAACATAAGAAAAGTATGTGACTACACAGAACATGTTAACCTGCTCCCCAAAGGGTGGGCAGTGGAACATGTGCCTCAATGTCCCACCAGTTAAAGAGCCCTCAGCCGTGAAACCTTAGGACATTTTCCCTGGTGGATCATGGGCAGCAACATCCAGGGCCTACAGCAGAGGACTGACCAAAGTGGTAATCAAATACCACTCAGACATTTGTAATGAGGAAGAGCAAAGAGTGGGTGGTGAGTTCAGTAGACTGTTGTAAATAAGCGTTGGACAGATACAAAGTCTGCTTTTGGTTTTTGCACAATTCAAGCTGATGTAGGAATCCAGTGGATTGTGCTGCAAGATTACAGTAGATCATGCATTACCTTCCTTATAAGCTGTGAAAACATCCACCTTGTAAGTAGTTGCTGGCACTGTTCTGTATGTCACTATCAGCTTGTAAGTACTGTGGGACAGTTCTCTCTCTGTCTCTCCCTCTCCCTCCCTCAGAACAGGAGAATTCTGTTCAGCAATTCCCCGTAGAAACTGGGAAGAGGAACCTATCCCTGAGAATCACTAGGTACTTGCTTAGGAATTGTTCCCTCCTTTTTTGCCATTTTAACTATAATCAGTTTCATATAAGTATGAAAGATTTTAAGTACATCATATTGGTGTGCTGGACTTCTAAATTCTGGTCACCAAAACATTCCTGTATCATTCCAAAAAGAGTCACTTCAGTAATCCCAGGTCTAATGGTAAATGTGCAAAGGCCATGGATTCCAAATGAAACCTCGGAAGCTGGACCAAATGAAGAGAAAGCAGTTAAATGATTGGGTTTTGCATGCCTCTGTTTAAATAGTTCAGAGTAAATCCTGGTAAAGATTAAATATTCTTTATGATTACAGTATCATCCTTTCCATGGACTGTGCATCTCAGACTAGTAGGGCTTTTTGGCAGATATACTGTCTTTTAAGTCACCTTAATCTGCCTTTTTCCTGGGCCCAGGATAAGTAGGCTTACAAAAGACTAAAAGAAACTTTCTACTTTAAGTAGATTATTCAGTATAAAATGTACACAAAAATGTGTAAAGTATGAGAATAAAATCAGAATATCAGGAATAAAATACAGTTCTCCCTACACCTTCCAGTTATGCTGTAACCATAACTAGCCCAAGCTCTGCATTATCTTCTCTCTCTCTGTTACGCAAGAGTAGAAATCCAAAGCCAATATGAAGTAGACCAGGACTTCAGAGCACGGTGATTTGCAATTCTATTGGGCTCTACAGCAAACCTCAGATTTTTTCTGATTTTTTTCTGTTTCAAACCAGAATTTCTCTTCCTTTTCTGGCCTGTTGTGAGTGGGTGACATTAGCTAGCTGGAATGGAGGGATATTAGTTTTAGTCCCACTTCCTACTCAAAGGTTATTAAGTACTCTTTTACACTTAATTATGATTTTCTATTAATGGAATTTACCCATGGTACAATATTTTAGTCCAGACTCCCTATAGAAACAGATTATCCTTACAGTGAAGACAATTTCAGCATAATATTCCAAGCAAAGGATGGTGACTCATGAATGGATGTAAATATAACTCGGGAGTCTCATCTGGCCTGCTACCACCCTGCTTTGCCACAGACAGATTGGGTTGTTCCCTCTCTTCATTTTTCCAACGGAACAAGGCAAATCACACTTTCCTTCCTTTGGCTAGTTTCCTTTAGTATTGGTCTGGAATCTATCAGGAAAGAGCCTGTCATTTGCACGTGGGCTCAGGCTTAGAGGAGAAACTCCAAAGATCAGTGATCCCAAGAATACCTGTTGGAATTTAGAGAGTGTGGCAGAATTCAAATATTATCCGAGTGTTGGCAGTAACACAGAAACAACCTGACTTTCAAAAGGTTTTGCAAACCTGTAGCTGGATTAACTTCAACAGGAAGAGGAATTTTAAGAGTTTCTGGAAAAAATATCAGATATCTTTTGGGCCTAAATAAGGCCTTTGGATATGTGCCTTTTGGTCAACATGTTGTGAAGTAGAAATTTTTGGGGAGCTCATGTGAGAGCTACAGTTCTCCAGAAAGCCTCACTCATCTTAAGTTAGGTTTCCTAAAATGATTCTTAGATCCATGGCTGTGTCTTTTAATCTTTGTCGTCAGGATCCATTTTCCTAACACAGAGTAGTGAAAATCTCTGTGACATCCAGTCCTGCTTTACAGTTTATTTTTTCCCTGCCTGCTGTAGCAGAGTCTAACACCTCTCTTTATGAACTGTGTTTGGACTGAGTTCTGTTTTGACAGTCTGACACACCAAACATCAGCTGCTTTTTCCAAATGTGTCTCTGCACGGACACTGAGGAAATGCAGCGTCACTCTCTTTCAGCTGTTCAATTCTTGTGCCTTGTCCTTCAAGATTTCCATCTGTATTTCTTAGGTTACCTGAACTGCGTATGTCTAAGCAAATTTACAGTATGTTTTTTCTGCACATTGATAGCATTTATTTTTACCATAAACATTTCAGGAAAGGAAGATCAAAGCAGATTCAAGTACCCTGAATATAGAGCTGGGCAAGTTGTTGCTCAGAAGGCAGGAAATATTCTGAGAAAGTAGCATAAGGGAATAATGAACTGTTTGTTGTTCGGGTAGAATTTTGTGAATTGATTCAACTAAACAAAGTGTCAGGAAACATTCTGGAAAATATCAGAACGTTTCCCATTTGGGAATGCCAAAATGTTCTAAGAAACAGTACGTTTTGCTTGAGGGCAAACAAAGTGTGTTGAGCTGACCGGGTGCAAAGAGTCTTTTTATGTTTAACTTAATCTTCTCTTTAAAAAGTCTGTTTCAGTTTAACTCAGGCCAATTTTTCTCCTCTTGGCTTTTGATTTAGCCAGAAGGAAGGAGCCATTATTCTGTGAGCTCTGTTGATACACACACAGGCTGGCCTCACCAGAAGCCACCTGGAGGCATTGAAGCACATGAGGCAAATGGCTGGAGAGAAAACTTAAGCCTTGCAAGCTAAATTCTGTGTTTCACAGTTCAGAGAAAGGAAGAAGATGAATTGTCTAAAAATTAATGGCTGTATTTTTGAAGGCCAGATGAAATCTAGGGTATGCGGAGCAAGTGTTCTTGCTGTGCTGCACAAGGTGCAGTGGCAGAAGCAAAATTACTTTTTTTTAACTAGAAAAGGTGAAGCTGAGAAGATCAGGAAACAGCTTTTGCAGTGATGCCAGGCTTTAGTTTGGGTTGTGTTAGCTAGGTTATGTAAAAATAACCCTGAGTACAGAAACCTCTAGCCGTGAGCAGAAACAGATGGGGTGTGCAGCCACTCAGCCCATCTGCAGATCAGATCACATGCAAGTACAAAAATATTGATGATTAGCTTCTACAGAGGGCTCTCTAAGCCATTGATCTGGAAACATTTTATGGGGAGGTAAGTCCCAGGGGGCTGGGTTCCATTTTAAGATGGAGAAATAAAGCCAGAGAATGATGGAAAGATATGAAACAATAGGGCAGTGGCAGGGGGAAGAAGGAAGTCTAGGATGCCCAATTCCATGGCCAGTTTTTAAGTCCGTTTCCTCTCCTTTGTCTGCTAACATTCGGGGCCATGGAAAAGAAGTGAGTCCAAAGGAAACTGCTGCATTAGTAGGGCAGCAGTCTGTCTGTAACTAAAGCTGTAAGAGAGGTCCAGTGTCAAGGATTGCTGTGTGATTCAGGCGGCTGAATAGTGATTGATTCTCTTTGGAGGACAGAGTTATCCAAGTTCTGGGTGCTAAATTCCTGATTTTCGGTGTTTTGCCCTGCAAATGAGATGTTGACTAAAAGAAATCCCTTTCTTTCTCTGTTTAAAGACCGATTTCATTAGGTAATACAAGTAGTGTGTATATGTTAGAAAAGCTTACAGAGGTCTGCTTTACAAACTAATCCAAAATATTTTCTGATTCATCTTTAACTATTGTTTTGAATGAAATCTAATATTGGCAGTTCTTGGCAGGGCTCTGGAAGGACCAAGATACCATGAAATTATTGCGGTAGTTTTGTCAGAGAAGATCAGAGAGAAAAGGGTTCAGCCCAAATGTTTCTGCAGTGCCTTCACTAGGGTGGTCAAACGTCCCCTGAGAATAACTTTGCTGCCACAGGTGCAGCAGGCTACAGCTGGGTCAGCATCACACCCCTGCCCCAAACTCTTACGTCCAGAGGGACAAAGAGAGTCACTGAAACCTGCTCTGCCTCCCCAGAAACCCAGGCTTGGAGGTCCTGTAGAAGGAATGCCAAGACAATCATTTGCCTTGGACACCTACAAGGATTCTTTAAAAGAAATGCATGAACAAAATTGTCAAGGCTGGCAGAACTAAGCTGCAAATTCAGCTGTTTCAGTGCTGGTCAGGCTGCCCTGGTACTCCTTAGTTACGCTGCTGGTCACCCTAGAAATGCTGTCAGTCAGGACTGGAGGACAGAAACAGAAATGTTTTCAAAAGCTCTGTATCACTCCCTGCTGTGCTGTACAGCCACAGTTACGTGCTGTGCAGGCAGGAACAAGTCAGCACAGCTTAATCAGCATTTAGGCAGTGTGTCAGCTCCAGCCTGCGAGCGCTCCTCACTCCAACACAGCATTCCCACAGCTGAGGCTGTTAGCACTGCACAGGGCTCACATGAGACCTGCTGTGGCTTTGGGCTAAAGGGCTTCAACTTCCTGTCATGGGGCTCTGTCAGAACAAGCTTTGCTGCCAATACATTTCTGCTTGTAAACACTGAAATCTTACTGTGTGTCAGGGAGTGGGCTCCTTAGCACCAAAATCTGTCATTACATGGGGAATAAAGTTGGTCAAAAGTAAAAAATTTTAAAAATACTGTAGCCACTGACCCTGCTTGATTGCTTTACCCAACATTGCACCCTTGTACCTGATTCTGGCTGATTTCAGCAGGAATCAGAGCTCCAGTCTTGGAAAAGGATGCAAGACTTAAGGCTCTTAAATTAGTCAGGCACTTTGAAAATAGTACCCCTTAGCCTTTAGACTGCTTAATATAATTTTCACAAAGCTGCTCATAGCACACCGTGGGATTAAAGTAATTAAAATATCATGGTGCACCACATTGGCAGTAAGATGTAGTCTCCCAGATCATGTTATTTATAAATAACTTAAGACAACTATAGAGTGAGCAATTATTAAATAGCACTGAGGCTTATAGGAAAGGTGTCCCTGCCCATGGAAGGGGGGGTGGAACTGGATGATCTTTAAGCGCTTTTCCAACCCAAACTATTCTATGATTCCATTTAGTCCAGATTATGGCCACAATGGCATTCTTTCATTAAATAAAACATGCCTGCGCTTTTCAGTAGAAAAGACAAAAATGTAACACAACTATACAGTTTCTTCCAAGGGTCCGAACCAGTGGTGTTGCTTTGTTATCTAAACAGTGGTTGCTTTGCAGTTAAAGATGCTTGCTGAGTAATTTCTCTTCCACAGGTTTCTGGGGGCTTGTCAATAATGCAGGAATATCAACATTTGGCGAGATAGGGTGGCTGCCTATGGAGACATATGAAAAATTTGCAGATGTGAATCTCCTTGGGAGCATCAGGACAACCCTGGCATTTCTTCCCCTTCTAAGGAAATACAAGGGTAATGCTAATCCACTGTTATTTAGAGTTGTAGAATAATTAGCTTACTATAATCAGGGTAATGTAGCATCTATAAAAGAGGCTTTAATTGTCTCTCGTTGAACTGAAATGACAGCCTCCTTCTGTGTGGCCTGAAAGAGCAACTTGATCCTGAAAAGAAGGTGAAGTCATAAGGGGAAAAAATATCCCTAAAGATTCTGTCTTTGCAGTACATAGAAAAAAAGTATTTATAAATAAGGATTTCTCTCAGTGTTTGACTCAAAAAAGAGGAAAAATGTTTACAGTAGATCCTTAAGCCCAGGCAAGCCTTTTTAAGCACTGACAATCAGAAAACAAAAAGATCCAGTAAACTGCTTAATTTTATTATTTAGGCTTTACAATTTTACCGTTTGGCAATTAGGAGAGGAAGAATGACCCTACAGAGGTGAACTAGAGACATCCAGCTTCCAGTTCCAGCTCTATGGAGCCTCTGTGACCTTGGGCAGGAAACTTCAAGTATGTAGAGGTGCATGGGTATCCAGTGGGATAAATGCATTTGCATGGACCTCCCTATGCCTGGGCTTTATCCTTCCTTCTGAGAAGGAATGGTTTAATAGCTCTCTGCAGCATGGCAGCATGTCTTGGGTGCTTTGCAGTTTGTTCCCTACCTGTCTCCATCTGTGTTTGGGGAAGAAGATACTCTCTTCCTTGTTTGTTCTGGCTGTAGGCTCTTTAGGGTGAGGATTTGTGCTCTGTGTGCAGCATCAAGCACAGGAAGGGGTAGGTTTCATCTGGAAGGCCCAGGTGTCGCTGCTACACAAACTATTGGTAAGATAAAAGCATCCCTTTTTTTTTGCTATTCTGCTTCTTTCTGCTTGGCTGCCTTTGGTTGATGATATTCTGACACAAGAAAAAAGAAACCTTTAAATACTGTGAGCTGGATGTGTTTTTGTAGAAGAATGTTCTATTGTATGTACCCAGTGAATGTGTTATGTGGCCATTACACAGAGAGACATCTCTTTTCCCTGTGATGTCGTACTTACTGCTGAAACTCTGTGGTGCTGATCCACCAGAGGCATTTCTCTGACTCCACGAATTGCACAGGGTTACTTTGAAGCAAAAGCGGCTAATTGTGTGTGTGATATTGAGCACATGAATAAACCTTTCGAAGGTTTGGGTCTGGATGGCTGCACACACACCTTAGCTCAAAGGAACATTTAGTATCTCACTCAGGGCTGTCAATGTTTCCTTGATTAACTCCTGCACTCCGTTTTCAAGTACCATCTATGTAGGAGAGCACGCCAAGGCACTTCTAGGAAGAATCCTAGATTTCCTGTCTCCTTCCTTGCAGAAAGTAAATTCAGGACAGCTGAAGCTTACGTGTTTGGGGGCAGCAAGTGACCTCTCCAAATGAAAAGCTTGAATTACAGGCATTAGAGCATTCTCCTGGGGAAGCTGGGTTTCAATTCCCTTAGGCACAGAGAGAGGCTAAGTGAGGTGTCCCACATCCTGAGTGTCTGCCCCAAACCACTCAGCTGCTGGACAAAGGAGGCAGAGGTCATCCTACCCACAGCTGACTGCCATGGATGTGCACCTATTCCAAGAAACGTTTCAAAATTATTAATACAACTATTAATACTTGGAAAGGGATGTAATGCTCTCCAGCCTAGAACTTAAACATCCTACCCTGAGAGGAGCAACATTTCCCCATATCTATTCCAGCTGGGCAGGCCAGCTGATAGAGCATCTTGATCAGCAGGCTGGTAGTTATTTTTCTCTTACTGTATATCAGATTTACTGGGGACGCTGTGTAGGAAGGCAGGGAACCTAATTCAGAATGACAGATTTCACTGCATTCCCATGATACCTTTTGATATCCCCCAACCCTATTCCATTGAGTGAGATCTGGGGCCCAGATGTTATCTGCACCTGTGGCAGCAGCAGGAGTGCAGCTGTGAGTGACAAGGCCATCTTCTCCCTCACCTCTGGTATTTGTATATCCACACTCACACATTCCTTACCCCGTGGTAGGACTATGTGACAGAAGCTTACAATGAAACAATGGAAGTGAACTACACTCCAGTGCCTCAAATGAGGGATCTCTGCTATTTAAGGTATGCCTGCACTCAGCAGGAGTTAGGAGGAAAAAGCAGCACAAATCAGGGAAATCACTGTAAAGTAGTGTAAACCTGCGCACATTTTGTAAAGTCACATTTCCTTGGTGGAAATCACTGTAGAGTCTGGCTTGGACTTTATATGCACGGTTACAAAGCCAGGTCTCAGTGCAGAGACATCATTAGCACAGAAAAAAATGATATTAGCAACATATATCCACCTCAGGGAAAATCATTTCCCCTTTCCTCTGTGGTCCTTCTCCTCTTACTAGCATAGTCTCTTACTACTGTTTTTCAGTCTTTAGGGCACTGCTTTGTTTCCATCTTTTTCATCCTATCTCAAGCTCAGAAGGAATTAGCAGCACACTGGGGATGTGTTACACTTTGTATAGTCCAGCATCTGTCACTAGGTGTAAGATTTTTGTGTGGAGTTTTCCACTTAACAGAGCTGAGTGCCCTTTTGTGCTGGGACTGCACACTGACACTGCCCAGTTTTGGCACAGTGTGCAGTAAAACAGTCTCCTGCTAAATACCACATTATTAGCAGCTCAGAAGACTGAGATGAATCAATTCCATGTTGAAGACTGAGAGTGAAGTTGTTATTTGCACTGTTTTCTTTCCAGGACGTATTGTTTTCATGTCCAGCATCATTGCCTATTTTACTCTGGGAAATGGCATTTATTCTATGACCAAGGCAGCTATTGAAAAGTTTTGTGATGCTTTAAGACTGGAAATGAAGAAGTTTGGTGTCCAGGTAAGTGATGTAGCAAGAACCTGGAAACCAGGTAAGTGATGTAATGAGTTATGTGAAACAAAGTGACAAAGATAAAAGACCAGAACTGCATCCATGGGTGCAGCTTCCCTTTGGAAAGAGGTGGTTTCTCTGTGGCTAATCAGTCAGCTGGAAAACACTGGGAACAGCAGTCCTGGGTGATGTTTGTGGTTCTGAGAAGCTGGTGGGTAACAGGTCTCTGTGTCAGCACTGAAACTTCCGCCCTTTCTCCACATCCTCTGCAGTGGAGAAGCTTCCTGACACAGACCTGCCAGAGCAATGCCATGCTCCACACAGAGCTCCCAACAGCAGTGAGGAACCCAAATGTTCCCTGGGGTGGCTGCAAGAGCCCAGACGCCAAGTGCTGTGTGGCCAGAAGGAGGCTTGTCACCTGCCTGAGGGGTTCTTTCCTCTTAACACCACCAGTGCTTAAAAGCTCCTTGCTTCTTGTGAGAGCAGCTACACTGCAAGAGGCAGCATTGTGCAGAGTAATCATGATTTTATTCTCTTAACCTAAGAGGCTCTAAGAGTGCTCTTAGTGCCCTAAGCAACTCTAATAGTCAAACCTGAAGCTTAGATCACTAAGTAGCTTCACTAGGCTTTTTCCTTGGAGTCACTCTACTGCTGAAACACTCTTCTCAAATACTAAAAGTCTTCCCTGGCAGGTTTGCATTGGTGCACTGTTTATGTACGCAGATTTACAGCATTGCTCATAAGCTTTGTGTTGGAAAATATTACAGCTATGCATCTATTAATGACCCCTGTCAGATAAATATGAAGGGCTATGAAATGCAAGTGACTTTACACATCCTAATACTACACAGCATGATGAGGATTTCAGCTGATTAGTTGAGGATAATCTCAAATGCATGGAAGGGCTTAGTTTAACAGGTTAGCTACTCTGGTTGTTTTGGTATTTTTACTGCTCCACCTCCGCAATAGTCCCAGCACATAACTGAGTGAGCCAGGCTGACAAACACTGCTGGAGTATCTTTGAGAGGTATTTTTCTGTTTCTCACCATATGCAAGATGCTGGCTGGCATTTGCCTGAGAACCGACCCTGTGGAGAGCCTACAAAATACAAAGTCCCTTTTTCCTGTGCTCCCTTCCACTGCTCTGTTGTCCTCTCTGTCCTTTAAGAAGAAAGCTGCACAGAGGTGGCAAGGAACAGATGGAGCTATGGCTCTGTCCCATTGAACTCTGGCCAGGCAAGCTGACATGCTACAGGAAACAAAATGTGTGTCTTACAGTAGAAAGGCTACAGAAAATGTGGGAAGGGAAAAAAACCAAACCATCTCTCCTTCTCTCCAAGCCACCTCCAAAAAGGAAGCTTTCAAAAACCCTTTGTTAACAATTAAACCTGGGAAGTTTACTATTGGCATTAGTTTGGCTGACACCAAACATGTTTCTAAATAGCAGCAGGAGGGAGGATTCCTGAGGATGCTGCGTGACAAACGTACCTGAGGCAGCACAAGCTGTCCCAGCTGTGCACACCATCCCTCTGCTGGAGTTTGCATCCCTTCCTTCTCCCCAAGCACAGGAACTGCACCCCAGTCCTCCTGAGAGCAGCAAATCCATCACTGTGCAGGCCAGCAGGCAGGCACTGACACAGGTGGGAGCCTCTGCTGGGTGGGCTGGGTGGCAGAGTGGAGACATCAGGGTTTTATAGCACTACAGACTTCCCAGAGAACGCCTGTCAGATCCCCAAGTCTCTGACACAGCTCAGCACAGGTTTTCCTCACCTTGTGTTGCAGTCTTTAGAAATCAGGTCAGTTAAATGCCACAGAGCTTTTAATGTTGCATATCTACAAATAGTTGAACAAGGCTGCTGCTAACTGAGGAACAGCATGTGTACTGTGAGTGCTCAGCCTGCTCCAAAATTCCCAGGAAGACTCAGAAGGGAGCAGAACAGCAGCAACACATAAAGAAAACATGTGGAGCAGCAAAGGACTTGTGTGCTTTCCATTTAAATCTATGTGCACAAATCTACAGAAATTTACTAATGGCTTAAGTGAGAGGCAGAGCAGGACCTTTGGTTCCCCTGTTCTTCACTGACAAGACCTACTTTACTTTTAATTACACATTCTTGGGGAAAACAGCACTTCTTTCCCCAGGACCTGCTAATTTCTTTGATATATCCTTTTGTCCCAAATTGGGTCAAAAAATTATCAAATTGCAGGATTCTCCACTGAGTGAAAAATCCAAAGTATTCCACTTCGGAGACATCAAAGTCATACTCAAGTGCTTTGTCTCAGTATTGTCAAAACATTTATACCATTAAGCATTCTACAGAAATCAAAGATGCTCTATGGCATTCTGTGAAGGTGTGCTGAGTAGTCAAAATGAGAATATTAACTTCAGAGCGAAATGGGGAAGTCAGAATAAAGCACCTCTGCAATCTTAAATATTTCACGGGAATATATTTGATTTCAGTCAAGTTTCCAGGGTTAAAATTTCAACAAAGCAGAATCTTCTGGAAGAAACCTGTCTGCAGAGAGCTTTTGATCTGTGTTACTGACTATAGTATTTAACTGAATTCACAGTGACTGATTGCACCATGATAAGTTTTACATCTTGCTTTCAGGTCTGTATTATCCAGCCAGGAAATTATGCACCCTCTACAAAAATTCAGCCACCAGTCAGTGCCGAAGAGATCTGGAGTGAACTGAGTGAAGAGGAAAAGGCTGTTTACAACAAGGAGTACATTCAAGAGCGGGCAAACTTTTTCAACAGCATCCTCAGTGAGGGAAGCACTAATGGCAGTGAGGTTGTAGATGCTATGGTGGATGCTCTAACATCTCCTGCACCCAAGGCACGTTACATGGTGGCGAAGCTGAAGGAGAAGGCACTGGTGTTTGTGTGTGCTTTATTCCCGACTGTTGTGATGGATTCTGTTCTGTCTTATGCTCTGAGCAAAGTAAAACTTGCATAGCCTGCATTGGTGCTATTCACTGACTCAGGTGAGGCAGTTTATAAAATGTGGAAGTCAGAGCTGAATTTAATGGCCCCCTGTGTCAGTACAGTGACATCAATTAACCAATACAAACTTGGAGAGTCTCCCTAGTCACAGCTGTCACTGATTCCTAGGGAAAAACATACAGGACCCTGTGTAAAATTAAATCATTTGTTTAAGTAACTTTATCTCTCCCCTCTGGAAAAACCCCATCCACTTAAGCCGCTTTAGTTATTGCCTGGAAAATTTAATACATCTTTTTCTAAAGCAATAGCGGGTTATTGTGTTACAGACATGATGCAGACAAAATTCAGCATGTCCTACAGGGCAGCTCTACACCTGAAGTCATTATAGCAGAGATGAAAAGACCTTACTTGTAGAAACCTGAGTAGCCATTTATTTAGGGGTGATAGGAGGAGGTTAATGGAAAAGTCATAGAAATGAGCATTAGACTTTGAAATACTTTGAATGAAGTTAAAGGGCTGTAGCAAGTTACGAAGTCTTGAAGCTCTGAGCAACCTGGTTTAGTGAAAGGTGTCCCTGGCCACAACAGGAGAGGCTGGAATTTGATCATCTTTAAGGTCCTTTCCAACCCAAACCATTCTATGATTCTATGCATAATAAAGTTGTAATACGGAAACATTGTCTTGGCTAACTACAGTTCAGTCCTTTTTGAGGTGTTCTGGATAAATTTGTAACAAAGCAAATATATCACAGACTTTGGAAAATAAGTTACATATATAAAGTCCATATAATTCCATTTATAAATGATTATTTAATCCTAAATAAACTCTATCTTTTATCTAATATCTGGATTAATCAATGTGCTGACCAAAAGTGCAGCAAGAGAGCTAAGCACCAAGGAGACAAATATCAGTATACTTGGAGCTCAGAAAGAACATATTCAGGTTTTGCTACTGTTGTAAGGAATAAGGTCTGAAGAAAAGAATACCTACTAACATGAACAGGGAAATATTAGTAATGTTTATCTATGAGAGTAATTGATCACAGCAGCTTCATTAACACTTTCCTACTAATTGTTGTGGAAAAGATTGCTGGTTTACACATATACAATTTTAAATTTGACATGGTTGTGGTATGGTACAAAATCCAACAACTCTGGGGCCAAAAGATCCCAGAGGAGCTGAGATCAACTGTGGTGGCACTGATAGATACGGGGCAGCGGCACTGAACATTAGCCTCCCCCATGCCAGGTCTCCCATATGAAACCAAAGACTCTGCTGTAAGTCGACATAGTTAACTTTTTCATCTGAAGCAGACATTGCATCCTGTACCTGGGAAGTCTTTCCTAACATATTTAATTAATTACTGAGAAAATTTATGCTCTCTCTTGGTGGGTAATTTCAGCAGAGTCAGGAACATAGGCGAGATGAGCCAACAGAGTGACAATTCCAGGTTCTCTCCTGGTACACTCAGCAGTGGAACAGCCACTGCACCTGTTGGAGATTGTGGAACATGTTATTTCTCTTTCCAAGTTATGAACCCATCCCTGGAGCTGGCATTGGCAAGAGGACAAGCCTGGGCTCCCAGCTGTTCCACAGACTGTCAATAGCGGGATAATCAGATGATTATCATCCCTCTCCTCATTTAACCACAACTGAGCAAGGCCAAGCAAGGGAATAGGAATGAGGCTTATTCCAACTGAACCAATCAATTTCTTGTATAGGAATTCCCCCTGCTTGACCTCAGGGATTTCAGCAGCCCTGCATTGCTTTGGAAGCGTTGCTTTCAGGCTCTTAGCTGTTCTTTGTGCAGATTACCCTTCCTCACAGTAAGTAGCACTGGACTCCACAAGCAGCTTTGAAACCCAGATGTTTCTCCAGCAAGCCCAGGGTACATGTGCTGATCTCTGCCCCCAAACCAATGTGACTTTCCATTACACTGTCTGTTTGCATCACTATTACATTACACTTCTGTTCTGTTGCATTTCTAAAAGCTACTGCACTAAGTTGCTGAGAGCCAGCACCACCAGATCTGCCTCACAGAGAACGAAAAAACTTCCAACTGGAAATTCCTCCTTTATTTGCCATGTACAGCACGAAGCATGTGATCAATATTTCAGCAGCTTCATGTAACATCAGATGAGAAAGATTTGAGAGCATTTATTCCTTCACCTTGAAAACTGAGAACTTGCAGTGCATAGGATTTTAAACAGGATACAGTGACAGGGTGAGAACCGATGGGACAAATGAAGGCAGTTTGTGTTTTCATTGCTGTCTAACCATTGGCCTGGAAGCTAAATGAAAACCAGCTACAAAGTTATCATCTTTATTCCTTCCCCTCAGCTTTTTAATATAATCTGCAGATAAAGAACTAATCCAGAGAATCAGAGCTTGTTATTAACAGAACATCCCACTGAACTCATCTGGCATCCTCCCACTGAGTTATATGTGTTCCAAGGCACAGTTTTAGACAAGTAAACATGAAAATAAGTAGCGGGAATGATTTCAGAATCCCTGGGCTTAGTAGAAAAGAGACCCTCATAGGAAATGGTGATGGAAGGGGTGCAGCATTCCCTCCTCCACAGGTCCCGTAGGGTACAGAAGTTGCGGGATCAAAACAGAAGGTTTTAGTGAACAAGCCTTGCTAACCAAGTGAGTGACAAACTCTGAGGACTCCCAGAGCTGTCAGCTCTTCAGCTGAACTCCTGCCCTGCTCTGTGCACTGGAAAGCTCCCCTGGCTCTGGAGATCCCAGCCCTCATCCTGGCCCATGTGGTGCCTGGGAAGCACATGCTGGGAGTGCACAGTTGCTGGACTGCCCCACCATCCCTTTTTACTTTGCCACATCCCTGGCTGAGGAGTGCCTCCCTCTTGCTCAGTAACCCTGAAATCGCCTTTACCTCAAGTCAGGTTGAAGTGCAGGGCCATACAAGAAGCCTGTATTTTTAACATCCAAAAAAAAGAAACTGTTTTAGGAAAAATATAGGTGACAAATAAAAAAACCCAAACAACTCCCCCTCCCCCCCCCCAAACCCCCTTCCCCACAACTAAACCTCTCTTGACATTACTCTTATATCTGAAATGCCCCTTTCCCAAAACCCAGCTAACCTGCTGCAGACCCTTTCCTGGGACTGTTTTTCTTTATAGCATTCACCTCAGCTGCATTCAACAGAGAACTTCTTGGCAAAACACTTCAGCTTTTATCACTATTTGTCTTTATAAGCCCTGCTGACAATTTGGGAATTTTTTTTTCCCCTGAAAACAACCAGCCCAAAAGAAATGCAGCTTTCCTCCCAAGTCTCTTCTCCAAGGACACAGTACCAGGGACCGAACAGTTATTTAATGGATTTTCTCCTTGATGAAAAGGCCTGTTCCTAAGAATGCATATTAATTGGTAGAAAGAATGAGTGTTGGTTTTGACATTAGGCAATTGTAGAGTATAAAGAAGAGTTTAAAAAGCTAAACCAGTTTAGTAAGTTGTACATTGATCTGAGTGATACCAACAGCTTCATAGAGTGGCATCAAAACCAGAAACAGAGCAGATCCCAGGAAATACAGGAGGAGTAGCTGGGTGGTACCTGCCAGCACAGCTCTGAGGTGGCTGTGCTGCTGCATGAAATAAAGATTGTCTCAAGGAGGAGACTATTTCCTTCACTTGAGAGGGCACAGTTGGAGCAATGCCCCCACAACAGCTCCCCAGATGACCTTGAGATTTAGCCAAATGTGTAAATTTGTGTCATTCTCCCAAGGTGGCAAATCTGAACAAGGAGATTTTGGGTGGAATGTACCACACAGCAGATTTTTTTGCAATAGCATCAGAATCCAGAGAGATGAATAACAGTGATAATTACTTCTACAGTAAAAGGCTTAAGTAAAAACTAGGCAATCCTCAAGCACACCTTGCAGCTGAAGTCAGGCTGTCACCAGCCCAGCTCCCACTGATATCAGGAGAACTCCAGTGCCATCCAGCCCGAGAGTCCTTGTGGTGCACAGCCTCCCTCCAGAGGTCAGCTGTGGGACAGTTGTAGCAGCCTTGTGCTTTGACATCCACAGATAAAACCCAGAACAATACAGAGACAGCAAGTGGAACAGAGGGTGAGAGCTGGATTGTTCCACTTGTTCCAGGAGGGACTGTGTAGTGCTTTCAGCCTGGCACCTTCTGCTAGCATCAACCAAAACTTCACAGCCTTCGTATTTCGAATATTTGGAAGCACCCGTTCAGCAGTGAAATGCTTTCATGTGTAATTAGATGATTTTGGAGCTGCAAAGTGAGCATGTCAGTACTGGGGGCCTTACCTATCATGGTGGAGAACATATGTTGTAGGAACAATTGAGGTTAATGTTTAAGAGTATATAAAACACAGGGAAAACATATACGCTCCTCAGTAAAATAAATGTGCTTTGGAATAATCTTGATTTGGAAATGATTTACTAGTGGTGATCTCATTATCAGACACAGTGGGAAAAACCTACCTGCTATGGGCTCCACAGACTGCATTCATCCAGGGAACCATGAAGCCAGTGGAGCACCTCTTGGATTGTCCCCCAAGCTCCTTCCTGGCTGTGAGAGATGTCCCATGTGGGAAGAGAGGGGACATGCTTACAGCACCCAGGACAGAGCAGCCCCAAGGCTGCCCTGACTCTCAGCACATCAGAGTTCTGGGCAGCACTGCCCTCAGGTGAGGGCTCAGGCAGTGACACAGCTGGGGCTGTACCAGAGCATGTGGACACTGTGCCCACATTTGCGCTGTGACGTGTCTCCCAGGTTTGGCTCTGGGAGCTGTCAGCTCCCGGCTATGTTCGAAGCTCTGGGCGGTTTCCACCTTTCCATCCTTAGTGCAGTCGGTTACATTTTTACCAGCACCATCCCACTTGCATTCCTGCAGTAGCTTGGCACTCCTCCAAAACTGAGCTGTCAGCCAAAAAGCACCCAGCAGCTTGAGGCTTCAGACCTTGGAATAATTCTCTCTGGTGAGCTTTATTTATCTCTATAGGCAGGGAATACTCTGAATTTCTCTAAGAGGATTTTAATCCTATTTATTTTGGAGATGTTGCAGTACCCTAATACCAGAGCAGCACCTCTGCTCTTGAAGCCACATTGCTTTGAAACATCCAATATGATGCTCAGCTGCTGAAAAAGGATGCTTTGCTTCTTGCATCATGAATCCTCATTATCACTCTTAAAAACCTCATGGAAAGCTGTTCACCATGGGAAAATAAATCAAGTTTAAAAATCTAAATATATACACATGTGGTTACATGCACATTCACATTTGGGGTAAAGTACCAAGTACCCAGACTGGTTGTAGTCTGGTTCCAGTGTTTCCACAATTTCCAGAGACAAGGCATGCAGATGTTTCAGAGAGGATCTTCAGTTATTTTTATATTGGATTAAATTTCAAAATACATGTGCTGGCTTTTCTAATGGGAATTTAATGTATGCTGCTCAACAAAGTGAAAAAGGAGAATTTACCCCAGGCCTTTGGCCAAGACGTGTCTTCCTATTTGTGGCAACAGCAAAAGCAAAAATCTTACACAAAACAGGCAGGGAAACATTTTCTACTGTGCCATGTCTTCATCAACCACTTGGTGCAACCAAGGAGAAAGAGAAGGCCCTGGATGCTATGTTTTCCAAAGAGGAAAGCAATCCACCAAGGCACAACAGTGCATCACTACCAATACAGCCAATTTGCACCACGAATAGAGTGCTAACACGAAATAGCTGCTGTACAAATGGCACTCCTTGCAGGGTAAAGAATGAAACTTTATGCTAAAACAATGTTTTCTCTTGTTGTGACTCACCGCACAGTCCCATGGCTTTCATCAAACGCCTTTCCATGCTGTTGGACATGCATCCAGCTGCGTCACCACTTCCCTGGCAGAAGAGATTTCACATCAAAAACCAATTTTTTCTGAATTTCCTAATGGTAGAGGTGATTTGCAAATAATTGAACAGCCAGGCTTGGCCAGGAACAAGACAGACAGTGTTGCTGCAGTTATCCCATACACGACTACTGAGCCTGGCAGGAGCACTGAGGGCTGGGTTGTGGTATTTGGAAATTCGGCACTAAAGGAAATGGACAGAAAGGAGACAGAGAGAGCTTGGGCAGTCCCAGAGTTAGTGCTGTTGCCTTTTAGAATGACTGAGGCTTCACTTGACAAGTTCTGAGCGTTTTTCCCCATTCATTGGCATTTTTCTCCTGTTAATAAACAGGTTTCTCTGCCCAGTCTGGACTGTGAACGATCACGTTTCCATCCAAGCTCATTTACATTATTGTGCTACACAAACCCTGTGGGGATGGCTGCGCAGCTGGGTGATACACAGACCTTGCCACTCCATTTTTGTGGCGACTCCAGTACAGCCTGGAGGTGAAACAACCATACAGCGTTGCTTCCCTTGGAGGAGGAAAAGGAGGCTTGGCGAGTAAGTCAGCAACAAGAAAACAGAGCCCACGACACCCAAGTCCTTCCCCGTGTGCCCGCCTCACCCCCGGCGGCTCGGAGGGCGGCGAGGCGCTGGTCTATATCGAGCTGAGGGGACCCGCCGGCGCTGAGGGGACGCGGTGGCGCTGAGGGGCCCGAGTGGACGCGATGGCACTGAGGGGCCCGGCCGGCTGAGGGGGATCCGGTGGCACTGAGGGCCCCCGCCGGCTGAGGGGGATCCGGTGGCACTGAGGGGCCCCGCCGGCTGAGGGGATCCGGTGGCACTGAGGGGCCCCGCCGGCTGAGGGGATCCGGTGGCACTGAGGGGCCCCGCCGGCTGAGGGGATCTGAGGGGATCCGGTGGCACTGAAGGGCCCCGCCGGCTGAGGGGGATCCGGTGGCACTGAGGGGCCCCGCCGGCTGAGGGGATCCGGTGGCACTGAGGGGCCCCGCCGGCTGAGGGGATCCGGTGGCACCGAGGGACCCCGCCGGCTGAGGGGAAGCGCCGCCGCCTCACGGCTCCCGCCCGCCCGACGCCGTTGCCAAGGAGATGGCTATGGCGGCCATGGCGGCTGCTGCGGCGGGCGGGGGTCCGTCTGCGGACCCCGAGCCCTCGGCGTCCCCCTGCTCCTCAGGTGAGTGCCCGGGGCTGCCGAGGGTCGCAGCCGCCGCCGCTGCCGAGCGTGGTGGCGAGAGGGCGGCGGGGCTCGGGACACCGCCTCCCCGGCGCTGCGGAGGGGTTGGGGCAGAGCCGGCGGGCTGTGAGGGCTGAGCGCAGCCTCGCAGGACACAGATCCGGTGCCCATCGCCCCCCTCACGGCCCTCACCTCTCGCCGCGGGCAGTTACCTCAGTTTGGGTGTCAGCACGGCCAGACCAGCGCGTCCTTGGCAGGGAACACTGGGTCATCACCAGCTCGCCAGCATCCTCCCCTTCCAGCAGTTTCTCTCCCGTTAAAGCCAGTCTCCTCTACAGGCCGCCCGTTCCTCTGAGTAGCAGACCCCGGAAAATAAACCAACACCGTATTTATGGATTACCTGGCTTCCCCAGGACCCTGGGCAGGAGCGGCTGCTCGCCCTGTTCCTTGCTCCTGGACGCAGCAGCACCTCATGCCCAACTCCCCAGCACTCCAGAGGCTTTCGTGGAGCCCAGCTCTGCTCCTGGCTGAGGAGCCACCTCCCCTGAGCCCCTGTCCCCGCAGGTGTTGCTCACAAACCCGATTGCCAGGTGCTGGCTGGCCCCGAGGGCTGCCTGCCGCTGGCAATTTGGGGTAGATTACATCCCAGTTGGGATGGACACTGAGGTGCCTGGAAGTTGCAAGGCAAGCTGAAGACGAAAGGATGCACATCTTTTGATCCAACCAAGCCATAACCTCGGGACTGCCTTTACAGTGCTCAGGACTGGGCCCCGTTTCCCAAAGGGCTGGAGCTGAGCTGAGATGTCCACACGACATTGAAACCTGCTCAGTTCAGACCTAAGTGCCCATCACTGTGCTCAGCTCTGCCTCAGCCCAAGGCAAGGCATTACTGGAGAATTAACACCAAAAATCCACAGCACTGTAGGCTATTCATGATACTGGAATTCAGTTTGAGGAAGATTTTGCTGCATCACTCCTATTAAACATTAGTCACAGCCAAAAATTCAGTGCAATTATTCACATAAAGCTGTAAATATAGCATGGCACTGTTACCATATTGGTTCCTTTTGTACTGACATATAGGGCTCATGCTTATCTCTGTGCCCAGCGTGCAAAGGGATTAAATTTAGAAAGTGCTCAGCTATTTTCTTTCACTAAAGATAAAACACATGAACATTTTGTTTACTGGTTTGTGAATAGTGATAATTAAAGGGATGTTTTCAACTGGAAATGTTGAAACTGAAAAATGTTGCAAACTTTAAAGAAGGAGTCACAAGTGCTTCCAGCAGCAGTCAGGCACCAGGCTTTGACTGGAAGACAGAGAGTGGGATCACTGGCCACTAGAACTTCCCTCTCTATCAATCTACCTCCATCACAGCTTGGAAAGCTTTGTGGAAAAACAGGAATCTGACTAAAATGATTTTCTTAATACCAGGTGTACCGAGAAAAGGATTAATCTGGATTTGAAATGAGTTCATGCTTTCAATCAAAACAATGACACAAGCTGGCAGAATGAAGGTAGCGAGTCTGTTGCTGTTTGTCAACAGATAAAACTGTTGCTAAGCAAATGTTACAAGCTTGGGATTTGTGATTATGGCTTCATGAAGCCCTCCCCAGAGCATGACAGTCTCAAAGCCACACTAACAATCCCTCATTTTCCATTAAACCATCTGCTATGTGTGAAGTGATAAAAAAATCTATGAAGTACATAGGGTTGGTAGTATTTACTTAATAAAAATTGTCAAGATGCTGCAGTTAAATTTTCATTTTAGAAGCCTTTTTCCCTTGCTTATAACTTTACATGACTCTGGGTAGAGTTTTTTATCCCACCTGTCTTTCTTTGATTCTGCTACTTTAGAAACTTCTGATAAAACTTGATCCAGTCACTTTCAACAAATGCTACAAAGAAATATTAACTGTAACAGTTAAAATGTTATGGTTGTTTTCATGTAAATTGTTGGTTCTTAATGCTTTGAAGCAAAGACTTAAAAATGGGTAAGGTCTCAGTGGTGGTTGAATTGTGGTAACAATAGACTTCACTATTGTGACAAAAATAATTTCACTTATGTTCATGGAAATAATTTTATTACTGTGTGTGAAATATTAAAAGAATACCGTGGTAAGCATATCAAAAGCACCAGAAAAAATCTGATCAGTACTAAAATTGTACTGAATTGTGCATTAGACTGTGAGCAAAAATGAAAGTGTGCAGTAAGTGTAAGGTGTGCCATCAATCTCATGACCTGCATGGGGCAGAGGTTATAGGGAGCAAGTATCTCAAGGAATCTCCAGGATAATCCATGAAATAAATCCAAATCCATATGCACTGAATATTATGTCCATTTGTGCCTTCATTGAAGGTTAGTTACTAACAGGTTTTTACCAACTGCGGTTCTGCTCATGTTCTGTGGCATTACTAACCTATGTCCAGGGAGAATGTCATTTCTTCAGTGTTTGCAGCTTCAGGGGGAGAAAGAAGGGAAGAAAAGGCAAGTACTCCTAAGTGAGTTCCTGAAAAAATGCTGTGCAAAATCCACGTGCAAATAATGAATAACAGTGGGAAGGAAGTTTCTGGAAGTAAACCCAAGTGCCTTACTGCTGCAGGATGGTGGGAAATGGAACAAAAGCATGGGAGAACATTTAAGCTTGTCAGTTCCATCTAAGTATCTTTAAAAACATTTCTTTCCCTGAATTTCAGTGGTGTAAGTACTGTAAGAACCTTCCCTGCAGTACCTTCCTGCTGCTCCTTCTCACAGCCCCTGCAGAGTTTACATCACAACTTTTCCCTGTACTCAGAAACCAGAAAAAACTTCCTGGATTGAGGATTTGCTCAGAAATTGCTTCCTAAGGTTTCAGGCTCTAAAAGCCAGGCTCTGTGGGGACTCTAGTGTTCACTTCTAGCAGGCCATTACTCTGAAGTAGCCTTATTTCTCAGCTCTAAGCTTTAGGACTACAGGGTTGCTGTAGGTATAACTCCTGTCAGCAGGATAAAAATGTCTGCCTTTATTCCCTTTCCTTGGACAAAATGCCAGGAGAAGCACATCATGATGAGGGATGAGGGATGAAAATGAACAAGCCACAGGTGACAGATTTAAGTTATTGCTACTTAATTATTTCATTGTGCAATGTAAGAATATACTTTGTATATGATCAGGATGAGAATTATGTGAGACCTAAACAGAAAAGAATGTAAGTAATGTCATGTTTAAACGGAGAACATCTGAGAGCAGCTGACCTAATCAGACCATATTTCATTGCAAAGAGAGAGTCTTTGCATTTTAGTACCCACTTTAAGACTTCTGCAAGGGAGCAGCTTCTCATAATAACACCTTCACCCAGCATGGCTGTATGCATAGGGAGGGAGCTGAGGGCCTTGTCTGGCAGGGAAAACGAGAGGGACTGTCTTAAGAAATCTGTCAACAGTAAACTTGACCCCATGTCTGTTGTTCCAAAGCAATGCTGGCCACAGAACTGCAAAAGAAATGAAGCGCATTAGCTACAGAAACTACAACTGGAATATTGTGCCTGTGGTACAAAAATTATCTCTCTATCCATTCCCAACATGATTCACCTTCAGTCATCTTTTTCTGCTTTTCCTGCAGTTTTATCTCAGGCTTCCTTTTCAGAATGGAAGGTCTTGCCCCAGAAAATCTCTTGGAATTGTTCTTCATCTCTCTCTTCAATCTCACCTTCTCATGGACATCCACAAAGCACCCAGCAGTAGCCAGGCAGATTCTGAGTGGTCCCATTTACAGACTACATTGCAATAAATAAAAAACCCAAACAAACCAAACCCCAAGTATTCTCTAACAGATGTTCCTCCACCTTCTTTTGTTGCGTGTCCTGTAAGAGTTCTGGAGGATGGGCTGACCCAAGGCTTGCTGAAGCTGATAGGAAGCTTCCCATCCACTTAGGCAAGCTTCAGAAATGGTCCCTACAATGTCTGACCCTCCTCGACCCTCCAGCCATGAGTGCTGAGACTAGCTAAAAGAGGCTAAAAAACCTAAAGGAAAAAACCCAAAAAACATCCAGAATTGAGGCAAGTGCAAAGTCCTGCACTGCTTTTTCTTCAAGAAGCATGTGGTGCATGACCTGGAAGAACTTTTTCCCAGACCAGTGCCCCACTGTCTGCATCTTTTTTTCCCCAAGGTTTATGTTGCAGAGAAATCCGACTTACTCTTTTATGTACATAGCCTGGCGGGAAGTTCATGCATCAGCTACCAA
>VZTE01000778.1:2083582-2105908 GCA_013397775.1 Eulacestoma nigropectus | reverse complement strand
AAAAAAAAAAAAGGAAGGTGCTCAGGCACTGATGAGGTGATGTTAGTATCCATTTTAGTATCAATTTTATGTTTCAGCAAGTGCAGAGGACATGGTGTCTTGCGATTTTTTTTCCTGTTGAAAATGACAGATGAACAGCCTCCCCCTAGGCTTCCAAGTAATTGTAGATTATAGCAGTTCCTTGAATGGAGAGCAGTTACCCTACAGCTTCTTAACTTAATTTTCTCCTTGAATGAGACCTCTTCAGAACATTTGGATGACTAGAAAAAAATATTTTGCGAGGTGCTACTTGGGTTTATATAGTCTCTACATGTGCTGCCCATAATAAAAGGTAAATTAATTCAAAACCTAGTGTTCTGTCAAGGTAAAGTGGATATTTTCATGCTGTGAACATGGTCTGATTCCGGGTTTTACTGGCTTGTCATTATAATCTCATCTCTGAGATTACGTATTTTCTTGTCTCCCCATGCAGAAAATACTTCCTTGAAAGAAGACAGTCTTCCCTATCCTGGGATGTTACCAGTAGATAAAAGACTTCTAAAATTGCAGATCTACAAACTTCTTCAGTGTGTTCACGAGAAAGACAAGAAGCAAATACAAAATCTGATCCAGAAAGGATTCCCAGATCTCATTAATTACACAGAGCCTAAGGAAGGATATAGTGCCTTTCACTTGGCCTCCATGAAAAATGACATTGAAATGTGCCGCTTCCTGCTGGAACACGGAGCTCATCCAAATGTCCACGACAAAATGGGACGCACTCCAGCCATGAAGGCAGCTGAGCTAGGCCATGAGGTGGTTTTGGAATTATTAGCAAAAGCTAATGCAGACATGACTGCTGTGGATAATGAAGGAAAAGGTGTGTGAGAAGGAACCTTATCAGACCAGAAATACCATAAAACGATCCCTTAACTGTGTGACACACTTACTACGTATGATGTGTCCCACCTGTGGAGAGGAACCATAGTTGAGGGTAATCCTTACAGCCCAAGAGAAGCTGTTGGCCATAATAGCTTTGATGGAAATGAAAATAATTCTCCCTGAAGGGTCTAGGCTTTTAAATCATAAGTCTCTCCAGTACAGATCTGAGAGGTAACTTGTGATTGAGAATCACATTCCTCCCATGACCTGTGACATACTAAACTCTGGTTTACTCCCTAAGTAAAGACTCTAAAGCAGAAGTCTTTTTTGCATGGATATATCCTCAGTGAAGGGGTCTCTGTTGCAGACTGTTCAGCTGTGAAGCTCACAGCCTCATAACCCTTCTAGTAATTTCCATTTGCACCCTAATCCCCACTGGCTTCCTTTGCAGGTATTTTGTTTTACTGCCTTTATCCTACAGTACGCCACTCCCACTGCCTGCAAATTGCCTTGGAATATGGTGCAGATGTCAACAACTGTACTACTACTGGGAGGTCTGTGCTTCTACAAGCCTGTGAGCAAGCTCATGTGATTAAAGAAATATGCCTGATTTTCTTGGAGAAAGGAGCAGATCCCCAGGCAAAAGACCCGGTATGAGCATTTCTGTAACTAAAAACAGGAGTACAGAATAAATATCAGATGAGCAGAGTACATGACCTTAAATCCTCACATTAAAATAATGAAGCAGTGAAAATTGCTTAACTCTGTGGCCATACCTCTTTCCCTCTTCTGTACCACCCTTTTTTTGGAGGAGACGGATTTAAGTCTTCTTTTAGATTTTTGTAGTTTTAGAGTGCAAATACTTCCCCAAACTTAAATGTAACTGGGCCAGCTCTTAGGAGCTGCAGTTCACTGTACTTCAGTGGAGCAGTGCTGATTTGTATTTGCCTTGATGTGTCCTTAGATTTCCAGAGTTGAAATAATGTTCACTAAAAGGTAAGTCCATTAGGAAAAACCTGATGAGCAATCAAGGCAGGAACAAGGCATAAGAAACTTTTTTCTCTTTTGTATGTCTTAATCACATATTTGTTTGCTTCTTTAATTTAAGGAAGCTCTGTGCTGTTGATAAATCAAGAAGCCCAAGCCTTCCCTTTATGTTATCCAAAGCTTTAGGGAAAGCTTTAGGGATAATCCATTATTATCTAGAAAAAGACAACATTAGTGTTTTAGAGTGTGAACTTTTCCTCACAGAACCGTACTGAAATTCCCTGGTTGCTTTGCCTTCCCCGTAGCACTCCTCCAGCCGTAGCTCCTTATGCTCCTTCTTTCATAAGATGAGGTGGTATTTTGTGTTAAATGTTGTAAACGTGCATGAGAACATGCCCACAGAATAAAGGATTCCCTAACTAAGGAATTGATTTTCATGGGCATTATTCAGGGACTCAAGCTTTCGATGTACTTGACTTGGGATCTGGCTACTCTATCTTAGCAGCACTATGACTAGATTCTGAAAGTTTACCTGCAAGTATCTTTGAAACCATTCGGCTTGTCTCCTTTTCCCAGTAATAGCTAAAAGGAGACTTCCAGTTTTATGCCAGCTTGGAACAGTCAGATGCTGCTGTTCCAGCCTTAGCACACGGAACAAATTCGGAGTTGTTCTCTTGCTCCCCTGCAGGCCACGGGGCGCACAGCCGTGATGGAAGCTGCAAGGGAAGGAGTTGTCGAGGTGGTGCGTGGTCTGCTTCAGAGGGGAGCTGATGCGAACCTGTTTGACTTTGAAAGACACAGTGCTGCACATTTCGCAGCCAAAGGAGGCTTTTTTGAGGTATTAACATTTGTGGTGTTAAACCATTGCTGCAAAGCCGAACCTGGGGATTTTTCTTTTGTTGTGGGGTTTTGTTTTGGGTTTTTGGAGTGTTTTTTTGTTGGGGTTTTTTTGAGTCCATTATCTCAGCTGATGAAAGCATAATGATCACTAATCAAAAGCAGATTCTTTTTAAGTATCAAAGGGAATCCAGCAGTGATAGATAGGCCACAAAGGGGCTTACAGTGAGCTGTCACGAATGAAGATTTTCCTTGGTGTCTACAACTGCACAAGGTTTCTGTTTCATCAGTTAAATAAGCATAATACTATAGGAAACATTAATGTTATATATGCATTGACCAGCTGGACATGGGAAAGAACTTCATTATTAAAATAGGAATGTAAGATATTGCATTTATTTGTAAATCAATCTCACATTTTCACATGTAAAGAAACAGACAAGATTTTTAGGTGGGACTCTGTTTGTTTTTCTAGATTCTGACGATTATTTCAGGTTATAGTGCAGACTTGAAACTGATTGCTATGAATGGTAACACACCACTTCATTATGCTGCGGAGGGAGGATTTGCAGATTGCTGCAGGTACATAGGACAAAGAGGTACATTAAAACTAAGTTACTTTACAACTATTATCTATATTCTATTTCTGTGCTAAAGGAAAGATTTCATTTGGATATCTCTGAAGGATTTGACTCTTGGGTACCCTGTGGCAATATTCTCATTCAGAGGGGCCTAACAGAGGCTCTTATCTATTGTGGATGAGAAAACATTTCTCAAAGAAAGCAGCAGAAGCACCAGGGATTTGTATAACTTAGTGTTGGACAGTATTAAGTGGTTCTGGGTTTAGTTGGTTTTAGATGTATCTGTATTGAAACTTCCAATAGAAACAAATTTTTGATTTGATGATCATTTAAAAAAAATCTCTGCACTCATGAGGAAAACTTCATGCCCATGGGTATTGAAACATGCCCTGAAGCAGCTGTGATCCTTTCCTGACTTCATCAGATGATCATGGCACTTCAAGCTTTGATCCAAGAGGACCATGCAAAATCTCATATTCTGTTCTTGTGATCAAACATTTATCTAGTGATCCATTGCCAAATTGTAATGTTCCTGTGTAGAAATAAGTAACGTTTTAAACTCAGTTTGCTTCTTCTTAACCTTGCTCAGCACTTTAAGTAAAAATGTAGTTTCCACTGAACTTCTGTCTTTCTATACATATTCATGAGTGGATGAATAAATAGAGCATGGGTTGCCCAATGCTTCTCCCTTTGGAAAACAAATATGGACATGTGGCTGACCTTCCAGTCTGGGATCAATGATGTGGTTCAAACTACCATGGCTATTTATAGCTGAAACAGTATGAAATGGTAGGCCTGTGGCAATTACTTGCCTGTGTATTACAAGTTTCTTATATTACATAATTAGGAATGCCACTGCACTATCAGCCAAATTGTGTCCATATTTTTAGGTTGTGATCCTACCTGGAAAAACTTGGCACATATGACCCCCAGGGAGGCTGCCAAAAATGCTGGGTTTAAAGCAGCAGCGGCAGTATTGCGCAAAGTTGAAAAAGCCTTTAAAAAACCAGATGAGACCCTTGCCTGGTACCTGAAGGTGTACGACTGGTCCTTGCAGCACGAGGATGCCATCCGCAAGGAGTTTGAGATTGATGAGGAAGGAGATGGGATGGTATCCAGAAATGATTTTATATCAGTTATTCGGAAGCACTGGGGCACTGTGGACGAGGAACAACTAGAAACTTTTGCTAAAAAGCACGAAGCATCTGCTGACAGGATCAGCCTTAACGATTTTTTTAAAGGCTCAAAATACTTACAGAAAGCCTTTCTGCTATCATCCTTTGGGCCCAAAGCAAAGAAGAAGAAGAGGAAACCACCAAGAAAAAAAGGCAAAAAAGGCCTCCCTGTGCCAATCTGTGTAATTCCAAAGAGTGAACGTCCGCTATGGGAAGATGGCTTCCCCACCTACTTGGTTGAGGCTGTTCCAAATATTCCTGAAGAGCAGCGTTTCAAACGAGACCAGCAATCCATCCATCCCGTGCTCGATGACCGTGCCTGGTATGTAGACGAGCCGAGGAAAACCTACACGGATATCAACTACCTTGTCAGAGCAGGAGACTTCGTGTCTCTGCAGAAAGCCTTCGATGAGGGTGTGCCAGTAGACATCAAAGATAAATATTACAAAACACCTTTGATGCTTGCATGTGCAAGTGGCAACATAGTTCTTGTGGAGTTTCTTCTGGAAAAGGGGTAAGATAATTTCAATTTAATTGCTATTTTGGGAATAAATAATTGCTATTATTTATTTCAAAAGCATAAATATCCAGTAAATATTTGGATGCAAAAGGCTATGGTTTGTTTTTTGCTTACGTAGCATTTAATATTAAAGTTAGTTCCCTAAGATCCCGAGCCACAGGGCATTGGTTTATTATTTTTCACATTTTAGTAGCATGGAAATGGAAACAACCAAGAGGTAAGTTCCCCAGGACTGAAATTTTTGGTGTCTGGACTGTTGACATTTGGCCAGCTGCAGAGTTCATACCCATGTCTCAAGTAGTGCATCCTCACAACCGAACTCTCAAACTGGTGAATGATTTTGGGGAAATCTGACTCAAAGGACTTGCCTGAAATCATCGAGGTGACCCTGGACTTCCCTGTTCCACATGGCTGGTGTAAACTGTCACTTTCCTCTGCAGCTGAGGCAGGCTGAAGCAGCAGAATTTACATCAGAAGCCCCTGCTACTAATTAGTCTGTTCCTCATTTTAGAAGTGCTTCAGAAATTTTGTAGCCTGCAGACACACTTGTGAAAAATCTCAATGACAGCTTAAAAACGAAAGCAATTTCAGAAAGATTCAGTCATACTTGTGTAATAGCATAATCTCTTATTGTCAGACTGCTGCAGTCCTACAATCCTTCACATAAATGCTTAAATGAACACTTTTCAAAGGTACTTACTTTAACTTTGTTCTCTCTACCCAGAGACAGAATTCATGTTAATATTAATATCTCAGGGAAAGTGGCTGCAGTCATTGCTCTGGTTCCTGCAGAGACTAACAGCACATGGATCTTTACATGCCCTGGTGATTACACTGACATTCCTGGAGCGTATGGAAAATTGCGTAATGTGTATATTCAGGTTTTACAAAGATAAAGATGTAAGAGCTACCACATTAATCCACCAAATTAATCTCTACTTCTTTTACCAAGCCTCAGTAGACAGCACTGGAGTCACATCATATTTAACAATTAGACCTAGAAATGTAGTAACTTAGCTTAAAAAAATAGTACCAGTTTTGAGGTTTTTCCAATTGACAGAAATGAAAATGGAGAGAAAAGTTATCAGTACATTTAGGTTTGCATCTCTCAGCATCATGGGCTTGCAGTTTGGCATAGGCATTCAAATACCTTTTACAATATAACCTTTTCAGTACGGAACCACAAATCCATATTGAATAGAAAACAAAACATTTATCCAGATAAATGTTTAACATTTATTAGGTTTAAAATTAAATTGGTGGTATCTACTTTCTATCTTCCTCCAGAAAGAATCAGAAGTAAATGAAATTTGGTCTGATGGGAAATTCTGTGCTTGACGGGCAGAAAATGCCGAGGAATTTTTAAGTCAGTGCTGCATTGTCCCTGTTCCCATTGACTGGTTTGTTTCTGATAGAATGAAGTAAGGAAAAGGGTTTAGGGGCAGACACAGTCTGAGTGCAGGCAAGGAGGTTGGGTTGAGGGAGAAACTGAAATTACTGAAGGAGTTTATTTTAATGAGAATTAAAACACAAATGAAAACTGCATACGAATAAACCGTAACGGCTTAGTGACTGAAACGTAACAGACATAAAAGAGGTAGGTCAGGGGAATTTACTGTGCTAAGATCTCATCAAAGGTAGAATTCTGAAAAAGATTAAAAATTTAAACAAGGAAAGAAGAACAGATGAATCTCTGCTTTTATCTAGACTTAATCACCTGACCTGAAGAGCAAACAGCTATGCCTGGAAGCAGCTTCCTTCACAATTTTTCTCCTTTCTCCCTTCCTCCTTGTCTTTTGGGAAGACAGCAGCTTTTTGTCCATCGAGTAAGTGGGACAGTGACCCTAACTCCCTTCAGGACCTCTAGAGCAGATAACACTTTTCCTCTCAGCTTCATCCAAAGGCAGCATATTGCAAGAATCTCCCCTGAACTAGCCCTTGCTTTCTTCAGAACATCCCAGTTTTAATTTGGAAGCAGAAACAGATCCTAGTCCAGCAACACAGTAGCTGAATAGTTTTTCAATGCTCAGATTTCCAAGGCAGAGCTTCTGTAACTTGTTTGTCAAAGGGAGAACCTAATGCAGAGAAATGAAGCAGGCAGAGGGCAGCAACACTGAAAGGAAAGGTGAACACTTTCCTCTTGTGCAGGCGAGCTCTGCCATGTTGCCACATGTTCTGCAGCACCTGTTCTTGGCCCAGAAGTGTACTTTTTGAATTCCTTAATCCACTTTCTGCCGTTCTCAGTGAAGCTGGAGCACAACCACCAGCAGCATTTTACAGGACTAAGGTGTTTGAATGCCTGGCTTTTTTCCTGTACCCATGAAAAGCTCCATGCAAAGGACACTGATGGTTTAGACGGGCACATGAGCAGCACCCAGGCACACTCTTACAATTACTATTCCATGACAAATGCAGAGACTCAGATGGTTTCAGAGTAGCAGTAGCAATATGAAAATAGCTATTTACATTGAATATGCCATTGCAGCAGGCAGTTCCCACTGATTGCACTTGGAGCTGGGGCTGTTACTGCAGATTCTCCACAGCTTCAGCTGCCACAACTGCTCTTATTCCTGTGCAGGGCTGATGTAAACGCAACAGACAATTTCCTGTGGACTCCTCTGCATCATGCTTGCTATAATGGACACCTGGATATCGCTGAGGTGCTCGTGAAGGCTGGAGCAGCAGTGAATGCCCCTGCAATAGGCGATGCCACCCCGCTGATGAGAGCCATTGAGGCCTCCAGGCTGGACATGGTCTATTTTTTAATCACTGCAGGTGCCGATGTCCAAGCTACAAACAGCAATGGTAAATAGTAATGTCCCCAAAATAGGCTGTTTTTTTATTAAAAACACATGGAACACTTTGAGAACTGTTCTGCATTTAGGGTTGCTGTCAGGACTGGGATGAAGGTAATGGGTTCAGTTAGTTTTCTCCTGTGTGGAATCCCTATTGAAAAAAGTCAGCTTTCTTGGGTTTTATGTATCTAGAAAATGAAGTAACATAATTAATTACACAATTCAGGAGACTGTTGCTCCTCACAAGATACATACAGAGTTATAAGTGGCTTTAATGAAAACATTCTATCTAGTTGTTATTATTATTATTTGAGGGAAAATTAGATTTCAGTTGTGGCCCAGAGTATAGTCTGCCACCCATTTAAGTGATTTATTTTTAGGCACAGGCAGCCCTGGTTAAAAAATTTCCCTGCTGCTCTACATGTAAATAATACTCCCAAGAAAAAAAAACGTAACAGAAAACCAAATCTGAGCTGGTACTGAAGTGTTACCTCCTCACAGCAGATCCCTTGTTCAGTGTTATTTCCCCTGTCTCCACAGTAATTTAAACAGTTAACATGCATCACCTTTTAAGCTCTTGCTCTAACATAGGAAGCAACACTTCTACACCATGAGACTTTCCATGCCAAAATGCCTAGTAGTGAAACCCTGCTTGTAGAAGGGATGCATATTCCTTACTTCTGATATCAAGTGGAGTTCTGATTCACACAGCATTTCAGTCTCACAGATACTTTACAGCTGGAGTCTCATAAGAACCAGGACAGATTTTTTCCTTCATTAACACTGAAGCTATTAATTTACACCATGGGGCTTTCCCTTGCCAGCCACAGAGCAAGTACAGGAAGAAGGAGAGGGCTAGGACAGAACAAGGTTAGGAATGCAGACCAAGTAGCTATCTCCTAGTGCTAAATGCTCTCAGCTCTCAGAGATCGAAATGACAACATGCAGGACCAGTGTATTAAGCTGCAAATGTCAGAACATTAAGAACAAAGCAAGCAATCCAAGAATTCCTGCAATACTGGGTTTCAAGGCTCATTTCTGCCAGGTCGTATTTCTGCAAGCAGTGCTGATGACTGCTGGTCCTCATACCAATGTCAGGCACGCTGCTGGCACATGGGGTGGTTAATAAAATAGTGCCCATATTAAAGTCAGTTGATTGTACTGTCATTATCCAGTTGCAATAATCCAGTGCCAAAGTTAATTTTCATGTTTTACACATATATTTATTTTTTTAAATACAGGAAAGACTGCTCTTGATCTTGCTCAAGTATTTGAAGATGCTACAATAATTGCTCTGCTTGAAAATCAACTGCAAATTTTGGCAGAAGAACAAGAAAAAGAAGAAGCAAAGCCAGCAAAAGGTGGGAAGCCAAAACCACCAGAGCCACAGAAACCTGTGAAAAAAGAGGTATGAGAGATGGTAACAAAGGACTGATTTGCTAATAGTTAGCAGGGAGCTTCTTTCTTTCCTTTCTTTGCCACCCATTTCTCTCTAACATTGTAACTCAGGCAGCTTTGTTAAAGTGAGTATTTTCAGATGCCAGTACTTGTTCTTGTCAGTATCAGAACTTGTTCATCAGTTGAAATTTGTCTTGCTAATTATACAAACGTCATGTCTTCCCCAGACACACATAAGAATGATGTCCTGTATCACTGACAGGACACAGAAAAAGATCTCCTTTTCTTTCTCCCTCCACCTGAAGTATATGCTCATTCAGCTCTGTTGTGGTAAACACCGAACAACTGGTAACCATAATTTCTTAAAGGGAGCACCACTTTTTTCACAAGATAAGAACAATACCCTTCAAACTGGTAAAAAGGTTTTTTTATTCTCCTAGTTGAACTCATTGAAACTTGCTAACATCCTATTTTTCGTCTTGTCCCATATCCTTCCTCTTCCACTGTTTACCTGAGTCCTGTTTCTCAAGTCCCACACTGATGTTTACCTGTTTCATTTCTAAATGCTTTTCCTGCACCCTCTGCGAGCCTTGAGCACCTCAGCATTGCCCTATTCCCAAGCTGACATCAGCCTCCGTGACCACATCCTGGTTCTCTTATTGTGGATGAGACCTTCCTGATTCACCAGTGGTACTTGTTAGTCAGATCCAGGATGCTATTTAGGCAGAAGATGCAGTTGTTATCTGCATGGCTGGAAGTGTCCTCCAGCTGCCCTGGACAGTGTAATAAATATGTCCCAGTAGCTAAATGTTGGCGTCCCCCTTTCACAAAGGTTTTGAATGTCAGGGACAGCACTGCACTTTTAGAGGCAGGAGGATGACAACCTTAGATGCTTGTTTATTCCTCACCTGGTAGAGGATGGGATCACCAGCGGTACAAGGCGACTGTCTTGGGAGTCATAAAGAGCAGCTAATTTTATAGTGCCCAAGGAGGAGAGGTGCCTTTTACCTTTCAAAAGGTTGGCTCTTGTAATTTTTGATTTTAAAAAATCAGCTTTAAGAAAAACAGATTCTGAAGGGATTAAGAAAAATATTCCCCCAGTAAACATTGTAGCAGAGTATCAGAAGATGCAGGATGCATGCCTTGCTTCTGAACATGATGTATTGGTATAATTGGTACCTTCCTCCCCTTCAGTCTCCAGATGTACCTCAGCCAGCTGAGGAAGAACCTGTTCCTGAAAAGACAAAGCGTTCCCGTAAGGACAGTGCTGCTTATTGGAAGTCTCTGGCAACGAGAGAAAACAAAAATGACATCTCCTTCAGACCCAGAAAAGTATGTACAGCAGCAAAACATGAGTGCAGTTTCATGGTAACTTAAAGGTCGACCTTGCTGGGATCAAAACCCAGAACAATTTGATTAAATTTCCACCATTCAACTAGCTTAGAGATGATGTGACACAGCCTGGAGAGGTTGCCACCAAACAACAGTAAACTAAAGAGTTCATGGATGTATGTTATATAATAACTCATATATTTATGTAAAACAAATTATTGTGGAAACCGAGCTCTTATCAAGATTTAAAACAGGATTAAAGTGGAGCCACGGTAAAATAAAAATGCAACCACATTTATGATACGTAATTTTATACTTCTGCTTTTCAAAGATAGGAGTCTATTTGCATAGCATGAGCACCACTTTCTAACTTGCCCTCTTGATTAGTTATCACACGATGACTTATGTCAGTGACAGTTACTGAACTAGATGGATCACAGTACACTAAATATTTGCTTCCTAGAGTTGGAATAGTGGAAATACAACTTTTCCGTCAGGGTCTTGTTAATACTTGCTTAGAAATAACTGAGGAACAGAACAAGATAATCACAGTGAGGTAATTTTTGTAATTTTTTTTTTCTCCTGAAAAAAGGAAAAGAACACCACTGCTGGCTGAGCAGTTGTGTTTGGAGTTTGTTTATCATTTCCCTAACCCTGATTTGCGCTAGTTTCTACAATGGTCTCAGAGGACTGAGGCTACATAGCTGATGACTCTACAGCTAATTACTCTTTTCCACTCTGAGGATTGTGAACCCGACTCAGTAATTTTAAATAATTACCTTAAGATCTTCTTTCCCACATTATCTGTAATCGGAGCCCATGGCATGTTATAGATTGGAAGTGACAACAAGAGAATGCACTGTTTATACACACACAAAGTGTTGACCTATCTTCTGCTGGGAGGCCACACTGCTCCTTTTCTATGTCTCATAGTGGAAAGGAGTGCTAGAACACGGCTCTGTTTGGCTAACAGTATCTTCTTAATGCTTCTGTTGCAAAAGTCACATCCAAATTAACTACAAATACCTTTATTTTGTAGATATGGAGCCCTGATGCCACAGCAATAGAGCTTGCAAAAAAGCGAGAATTACTCCGTGAACGCGCTACTCTTTATGGTCACTTGGAAGATTTTACAACTCTCTTCAACAGAAAATTTAAGAATTAAGCACAGCATCTGGAAGAAGCTACTTCAGCACATATTTTGTGGAAACAAAGATGTAAAAGGCTACTCCTTTGCAAGGCAGGAATCGTGCAGTGCTCAGTAAATATATCTCAGTTACGATAAAAGAAAATCATATCAAGTTTTTCCTCATATAGATTATGTTGCTTTTGTTGAGGGCTTAGTCTGGAAAAAGGTTGATCCTCATGTGACTCTAAGTTTTGGAGTTGGCTCAGTATACTTCATGGAATAGCCACTGTTGTGTCACACACATCCTTTGTAAAGGTGTGACTTTATAAGGCTTTCTTTACCCCAACACAAAACTTCTTCCTGGAAGATACATTACCCTTCTACTCTAAATATATCGATATGAAGATAGCATTCAGTAATTAGCTAAGACAGCAGTGTTCTGGGTTGTCTGCAGAGGCGACAGAGAGTTCAGAATTTACAACCAGGCCTATCACTGCCTAGTGTACTTCTTTCATGTTCTCCCATTCATTTGCAAGAGTGCATGTGAGACCTGAAACCGCTTCCACCCCAAAGGGCACATACTGTTTTCCTTCTGATTTCTTGAAAGGATAGTAATCTCTGTGTAGTAATGTATAATCCATTTGCCATGTCTCCCACAGACCCTTGTTATCTCTCAGATGAAGGAGGGGGTCTCATAGGGGGTGGTGATGGAGACCTGCACTGCAGAGTTCCAAGCCACTGAGATCATCGAGTCCAGCCTTTGACCACTGTGTCAACCAGACCATGGCACTGAGTGCCATATCCAGTCTTTTCTTAAACACCTCCAGGGGTGGTGACTCCACCACCTCCCTGGGCAGCCCATTCCAATGTTAACAACCCTTTCCATGAAGAAATTCCTCCTTATGTGCAACCTGAATATGTATCTCCTTATCCTCCAGATAATTTTTCCTAAGCTCTTTCAATTTGCCAGAGGGGGCGTTATTAACCAACACTGTTCTGGGGCATCCTAAACTGATGTCACATTCATTGTTCCCAATTTTTTGCTTCTAGCTTCTTCCTAAGAGATTTATCTTGTTTCATCACCTCCTGAAGGGCCAATTGAAGGAGCTCATTCATTTCCCATTCCCTCTGAACCACTTCTGGCTCAGCAGCTCCCCATGAGCATTCCTGAGAACTGCAAAGCTTTCACCAAAAATTACCCTCTGAGGGTTGTCCTGACTTTTTTCCTGGACAAAAACGTTCCAACAGGTCTGGACCACACCAATAACTCCACCACACCCAAGGGATCCTGTCTGTGATGCCAGTTTAACATTATGACCCACCTCTGAGGCGGGTAACTGAGGTTCTTGTTAATAGATCCCTCGGGGTGAATCAGAGTGAAACGACACTGAATGACCAGTGTGTGAATTTTATCTGTCAGCATAAAACTTCTGCTGGCTGCAGGTGATTGTAAATAACAAAAATAGTAGTGCTTCAGATAAGTCATAGAAGGCAGCGTGGGCAAGGAGCCCGTGAACAATTGTAAATGAAACTGCATCTCTGAAAGAAGGAGAAGCAAAGGGGCAATTTGCTGAACAGTAGCCATCAAAATAAAACCAAGCAGCAGTCAGAAATTATACTGTAAGGTAAAACTGTGTTTCTGGCAGAGTTCTGTCATGGAGATTACCTAGGACAGTTCACAGTCTTCACATGTCAAAAAAGGCTTTTCCTGGTTCTTAGTATAAGGTTGATCCTTGTGGGATCCTCCACTACCTGTCAGGAAGGGATCATCAAAGCTTTCCAGGAACCTCCTGGACTGTCTGTACTTTGGTGTGTTGTCTCTCCAACAGCTGTCAGGGTAGTTAAAGTCCCTCACAAGAGGGGAGAACCAGGACCTGTGATACTGAGGCTGCTTTGAGCATCCTGCATTGTGGCATCACAGTGGTGTTGGAATTGGGAGGCCTGTGCAGGACACCCACCTCGATCCCTAATGGGATGGGGGAATAGGAAAAGCTGCTTGGCCTGGAGGAGGCAGAGCTCCCTCACCATCAGACTACCCTGGGACAGTGTGACGCAGACAGCAGCACTGTGGGCACACAGCCCCTCAGGCAGGGACAATACTTGAGTGAGTGACATCCCAGCTGCCCCTGGTCCAGCAGGCCAAGGACAAGGGCACAGCGGGGCATCCCGAGGCTGTGGAGTGCTGCTGGGATGCTGGCAGAAGGCTTGGCAAGTCAGGGAATGCCATGTCAAGGGCCCCAGACTTGGTGAGGCAGCGGCAGACAGGTCAGCATGTTTTCCCCCTCCCTGCCTGTCCCGTGGGCCTGGGGACATAGGGACAGCGGGCTCAGATGGGGCTGTCCTCACAGGGCAGGTGGCAGCTGTCAGCATTGGCTACCACGATGGCTGACGCTGAGCAGCTCAGGAAGGCCAAGCTGCGTGTGGAGAAGGCCATTAAGGTGAGGGGTCTGATTTCACTCCGCCCTGAAATGCCACGTGCTTGTAATTTTGCACCTGTGGCTCAGGAGAGCTGAGCCAGAGGACCGGCACAGGGCAGGCTGAGCTTGCTGCTCTCTCTGCAGGAGAAGAAGATCTTCGCAGTGCAGGGCCCTTACCCCATCATCCGCCGCCTGCTGCGGGCCCGGGGCTGGGTGGAGAGGAAGCTCCCCCGCAATGGCAAACAGCTGAAGCAGCAGCCTGGCAACCAAAAGAAACGTCAGGTGGAGAAGAGGGCAAGTGGTGGTGGCGGTGAGCTGGGGGACACCATGCTGAACCCACGTGGTGGGGCACAGCCTTCCCTGGGCACCACAGAGCCCCTGCACCATCCACAGCCATACAATAAGAAGAACAAGGGGGAAGGGAAAGACGAAGACAAGAAGGAAGACAAAGAGCAGTGCAATGAGGACTCTGATGACATCCATGACCTCATGGTTAGCTGAGAGGGCTAGGGCTGAGCTCTGCCAGCTCCCCACGCCCTTCCCCTGGGACCCTCAGGGGCAGGGCACAGCCTGGGGCAAGGGACTGGGGCAGGACGGGGGCTCCCTGTCTCACCCTGGCCCACTCCCTCCCGCAGTCCTTCCTGGTGCAGGACCAGGTGCCAAACTTCCTCTGGACCATCCGCCTTAGCACCATTGACCAGGAGCTGCTGCAGAGGATTGAGGTGGTGAACCGCTACCCCCGCCTGCACGCCCTTTGCACCAAGGTGGGAGCACGGAGGCCTCAGGGAGGGGGGCACAAGGGGTGGGGGTGTCCAGCAGGGGCCGACAAGCTTCTCTAAACAGGAGGGGCTGTGCCAAAGCCTGCAAAACTTGTCCTGGTTCGAGCAAGTCGACCTCAACACCTTTTTCCCCCGGTGCTACCGGCTGGGGATCATGGAGGAGCAGGAAGCCTTCATCGGTGAGCCTGGGGCTGTTGCCCTCCTGTCACCTCTCATGCTGCAGTCTTCCCATGTCCTGTGCAGGACTGGCTAGGGATGATGTCCCCTTCTTGCAGAGGATTTCCGCCTGACGGCAGCTCGCAACCTGCTCAAACTGGCCCTGGAGAAGGTCGGGGACAGGTTGGCAGGGACAGAGCAGCCCCCAAAATCCAGTAAGGTGTCAGGTGACTGCATGGAGCTGGGTGGGGCGGAGGGGGGGGGATGAAGCAGGGAGTTCAGGGCGTGTCTGAGGGTTGAGCTTGGAAGGTGAGCCTCTGCTTATGGCTGTGGCTTGGGATCCCTCACTCCCTCCCCTCCCCTAGCTCCAAAGACACCCATCCCAAAGGGAGGCTCACTGCTTTGGCCCCAAGGCCGGCATAGGAGTCACGTCTCTCACCCCATGCCATCCACAGCAGGGCCAGGCTCCCCCCTGTACCCCCACCTGGTGGAGGAGGCCCTGGAGGTCTGTGAGCAGCACCTGGGCGTCCTGGGGCACCAGGACATCGACAGGGAGACCCCGTCGCCCTGCCGGTCATGCATCGCCTGGGACCGCTTCCTGCAGGAATACTACCATGTGGCACAGTGAGTGCTGAGCGAGACGGGGGCAGGGGGAAACGGTGGCGGGCCCGGTGCTGAGCCCCCCTTGTGCCCCCACAGTGAGGGGGCCGGGCTGGTGCTGAGCAGGGAGCAGCGGGAGCAGTGCCAGAACGT
The DNA here is from genome assembly GCA_013397775.1 of Eulacestoma nigropectus. Lineage (NCBI taxonomy): Eukaryota > Metazoa > Chordata > Aves > Passeriformes > Eulacestoma > Eulacestoma nigropectus. The sequence continues at coordinate 2,090,188 of VZTE01000778.1, read as the reverse complement.
GCTGCAGCGCCTGGGGGAGCAGCTGCCGCAGCTCGCCATAGAGGGCAAGCTCAACATCTGGATCCTCAAGCCCAGCGCCAAATCCCGCGGCAGGGGTAAGGCTGGGGGAAGCATGGGGCGCACACATCCCCACGGAGAAGGGATCCCACCATCACTGTGTTGCCCAGGCATCGTCTGCGCAACGCGGCTGGAGGAGGTCCTGGAGCTGTCGCGGAGCTGCACGACCCCCTCAGCGCGAGTATCCGAGTGGGTGGTGCAGAAGTACGTGGAGCAGCCGCTGACCATCTTCGACACCAAATTCGACATCCGGCAATGGTTCGTGGTGACTGATTGGAAGCCACTGACTGTCTGGTTCTACCGAGACTGCTACCTGCGCTTCTGCTCCCAGCCCTTCTCGCTGCGCCGCCTGGAGCCGTGAGTGTCCCCCCTCGCCCCCAGCTCGCACTGCCCGGCCCCCGGCACCCCCTGACCCAGCCCGCTGTCCCTGCCCCAGCGCCAGGCACCTCTGCAACGTCTCCGTCCAGAAGCGGTACAAAACATCACAGCCGGACCCCCGCGTGCCTCCCGACAAGATCTGGTCCAACAAGCAGTTCCAGGCATACCTGGCACGGCTGGGGCGGGCGGATGCTTGGCACGGGGTGATGGTGCCCGGTATGAAGGCGGCGATCCTGAATGCCCTGCGCTGCGCCCAGGACCAGGTGGGCTCCCGCAAGGGCAGCTTTGAGCTCTTCGGGGCCGACTTTCTCATCGGGGAGGACTGCCAGCCCTGGCTGCTGGAGATCAACTCCTGCCCCACCATGAGCCCCTCCTCGGCGGTGACCCGCCGGCTCTGCGCCAATGTCCAGCGGGACACGCTGCGCCTCGTGCTCGACCGCAAGGACAACCCCACCTGTCCCATCGGTGCCTTTGAGCTCCTCTACAAGGAGGTAGGCTGGGGGCTGGGCGCAGCCACACCCCAGGCACCCCGAGCCCCCACTCCCCCTTGTGTCTCCCTGCAGGCAGCCGTGCCCACATGTCTGCATGTGGGGCTGAAGCTGATGGTCGAAGGCTGTTCCCTGAAGAAGCCCCGGCCGGCTCGATCCCAGGACAAGCCCTCCGCCGCTGTATCCAGTGCTCCCCAGCTCCCCGCACCCTCCGGGGACAGAGCCACCGAGGTCGCCTGGTCCAGAGCGGCACCGGAAAAGCTGTCTCCTCTGGGGCCACGGAGCAGCTGCTGCCCGCCCAGGTCTGACCCTCCAGCACTGCCACAGCCCCCGGACTGCTCTGCTGTGAGCCAGGAGTTGCCAGGGTTTCTTCACCTGGTTGGGCAGCCCGAGGAAGCTCAGCACCTGTTCAGTAGCTGTCCCATGGAAAAAGTGCCTGGACCACCGACCCAGGGAGCCCCCGGGAGCCCCTGGCGACCCCCAGGCTACTCTGCTGGAGACCAGGAGTTGCCATGGCTCCTTCACCTGGTGGTCGGGCAGCCCGAGGAAGCTCAGCCCCAGGAAGCTCAACCCCAGGCAGCTTTGCCGCGGGTCACTAGGTGTCCTCTGGATAGGGCGCCTGTGCCACGGCCCCAGGGACCCGCCAGGAGTCCCTGGCGACCTCCGGGCAGCTCTGCCGGGAGCCAGGAGCTGCCGTGGCTCCTTCACCTGGTTGGGCAACCCGAGGATGCTCAGCCTCCAGAAGCTCACACCCAGGAAGCTCAGCCCAAGGCAACTCCGCCCTCGATCACTAGCCGTTCCCTGAATAAGTTGCCACCGCTCCAGGGAGCGCGCAGGAGTCCCTGGCGACCCCCGGGCTGTTCTGCCGGGAGCCAGGGACTGCCACAGCTCAGTCAGCCGGGTGGGCAGCCCCAGGCTGCTTGGTCCTACACAGTTCTGCCCCCGATCAATGCCTGTTCCCCGGTGAGGGCACCTGTGCCACAAGCCCGGGGAGCCCTCAGCAGCCCCTGGCGACCCCCGGGCTGTGTACCGGCTCCTGCAGGACCTCCTGCCAGGACAGCGCACCTGCCTGCACTGTAACAGAGCACCGGGACCCCCGGCCCCTGCCTGGGACTGAAGAAGCACACATCAGCTCCCAAGAGGATGCAGAAGACTTGGGACACGTGAACGAGACCCCACTGCTGCGCCGCGGTACCCACCTCAACCTGCACGCCTGCTTTAATAGACTTTCGTGAGAAGGAGCCTGGCTTGGACCTTCTGTGTGTGGGAGATGTGGACACAGCTGGGGATGAGGCTGCAGGGGCAGCTCCTCTGCTGAGATACAGAGGAGGCAGGAAAAGCTGCCTCCACTCCTGCCTGCCTGCGGTCACCCCTGCCAGACAGAGCTGTGGCAGTGGTGAAACTGCTGCACCCCGGCGCTGGGAAGCAGGTCAGGCACAGGGTGCTGGCAGGGCTGGTGCCGCCTGCAATGCCAGGGGGATGGTAGGGGGCATCCCATCCTGTGTGTGTGCCAGGAAAAGAAGTGGGTGCTTGAGCCTGGCAGCACGTGGGGATTAATGGGCTGGCAGAGGGGAGTTAGGTGTCCACAGGGGCTCACTGTAGGCACTAGGGCTCCTGGGGCTGCTCGGATGTGCAGGAAAGGAGGTGGGGGGGGATGCAAAGGGGGCCCTGGGGCAGCACCAGCTCCTGCAGGTTCCTTTTATGGCAAGGTAACCCACCTTGTTACAGAATCACAGAATGGGTCAGGCTGGAAGGGACCACAGTGGGTCATCTGGTCCCACCTCCCTGCTCAAGCAGGGTGATCCCAGAGCACATGGCATAGGATTGTGTCCAGACAGTTCTTCAATACCTCCAGAGAGGGACACTCCTTAGTCTCTCTGGGGAATCTGTTCCAGGGTGTAGAGTGAGTTCTTCCTCACAGGTGGAACTAGCACTGCCAGGGCAGCTCCTCTGCTGGCAGAGAGCAGACAGGATCCCATGGCTCCCCAGGGCTTGTGCCCTCCAGGCACCAGGCCTGTGCCTGCTCCTGTTGCCTGAGGATGGCTGGGCCAGGCCCCCCCTGCCCCTCTCGGGGCTGGACAGATGTGACTGGTGCATGATACATCAGCTGCAGAAAAAGACACTGGTGTTTCTGGCTGAGTTCTCTGCTGCTAGAGCCAGTTCCTCAGGACTCCTCTCTGCAAGAACCACAAAGTTCTCCTCACTGGGGAACTCCTGCTGCGTTAAGGTACAGACCATTTTCTGCTGGCTGCGTTCATCAGGGCCTACTGTGAGCAGGTGGAAGAGAAAACAGAGGCAAAGGGAAAAAGCAAACCTGGCCAGCAGCAGGGGCCATCTCCTGCATCACTTTGGATCATGTACCCATAGGCTTGTTGGTGAGTACCCCCTGAAAAAGTTGTTTGGCAGAGCAAGTACTGAGGGGGGACCATCTTCTGTTCCCATAGGAAATCCTTATGGGCATCATCCTTGTGCCTTCTCATCCCAGCCAGAACGGGCTGCAGACTCTCCCAGTCTTCACATGTTGTTCCACAAAAAGAAAGGGAGAAGAGCTGACTTTAATGGTGTTTTGATGTCTACCATTCAAACAGAAAATCTAGTGCTCAGAAAACACTTTTGTATGATTGGTCAACTCATTGAGGTGCCAGTGGCCCAGAGGCAGAAGTCAGAGCAAACACAGGGGCTTGGCTAGAGTCAGGAGGAATCTTCCAAGACTGTCCTCGAGGGTGGCAATGAGGATGCATTTAGAGACTCCCCCCTGTACATCAGAAGTGGAATAGGAGAGTCTCTTGCATGGAGCAATGACAGCAGCATAGGAAGGTTTTAGGGATCTGAGAGCAGGTGTCACAAGGAGAGTCAAAGGATGCAGCTCCAGAACTTAAAATGACGTCAGCAGAAAGAAGGGTATTGAACAAAGAGCTGGCAGCAAACTGTGAGAGAGGGAAAGAGACTGTGCTAATGGACTTGGTTATGGAAAAGCTGAGTGATCATTTGGTGGATGGTTTTAAAGGGGGCCAAGGGATAGTCAGAGAGAGCAGGACCTTGGTAAGAGAGAGGAAAGCTCCGCTCTCCCAAGTGAGAGATCCTTCTGGGAAGCTCAATCAATTGCGTGTCAGAAAATGTACCGAGAACAAGGAAATTTGCAGATAGGAGTTCGAACATATTATTACTGTGACTCAGTCTCTAGAGACGGGTAACACAAGCAAAAAATAAATCAGAGGGGGAAACCAGTGCAGAAGAGTTAAGCAGACAGAGAGCAGCAACAAAAAACGGAAAGGAAAGATGAGCTGTGCACGTGTACACAACCCAAGGCCAGGGGAGTTGTATGCTAGTGCTGGTTCACAGTCAGGCTGTTATCTAACCTTAGTTATCACGCTTTGTGATTTGCCTTTGAAGTTCAAACACTTATGAAGCCTTCAAGGATTGTTTCAAACTAACACAAGTACCTCAGGCTGGCTGCTCATGCCACCTCAGAGTGCCTCATGTCCTGCTGGATTCATGCACACACCTAATTCCCTGTTTCATCTGTGCCCCCACCCAGGCAGTCCTCACATATCTCCCCAAAATGCAGACATTCACAATGAGTCCCTTTGTGCAGTTCCTTGTTCCCAAGACTTCCCTAAGCCTCCCTGGAGTTTCCCCAGCTTGCGTCTGCTATGGCTGTTCAAGAAGGAAGATGTGATCACAGTTACCTCGTGCTAAGCAAACAGGACATCAAATCATCGCTATGATAGCACAACAGCTCCAGTAAAAGGCACAAAATAACACACGTATGATAAAAATTCCTCTCACCTCTGTCCTCAGATTAATCTTACAGGCGTCCTACATCCAGTACATGTATTTTTCCCAATTTATCATATATTTCACTAAATATGTATTTATCACTGAAATACAAGAACCTGCTTTTTCCTCCCCATTTTAAATATATTTGCCATTCAGTTGGGTTTTTCTGAAAGGCAACTTGGAACACAAATATTGTTCTAGTCCCAGTAATCCGTGCTCATATGCTAATGCAAAACAGACAAAAATTCCACAAAGTGGAATTCTTGGGCTGCTGTAAGTACAGTGGAGCTAATAAATATGTTTACAGCTTAGGACCTTTGAATGGCTCCTGAATAACCCAGCTTTATCAATTGTTTGAGACTGAATCCCAGGAAATTTAGTTTAGCATTACTACTGCCACAAATCTCTTGCCATAGCTCCAAGGAACATCTCATTTATAATAACAGATCAGGGAAGAGTTTCAGAAAGAGGAGTTGTATTGATTTTAACGGACTGGAGGAAGGAGGATTTCCTCATCCCTAAGTAAGGGCTTCACTTCCTACCCCCAAAATGAACTTGACTGGGGCAAGGCTAAATCATGGTGTGGTGGCATTATCAGCCCTGGAGACCTCCTGGAAGAATGCAGGGGGGGAAAAAAAAGTAAAAGTAGCAGAGTATTTTCTGAGTGTGATCTTACATAAGGATGGGGTGAGTAAATCCTCTCCTACTACCAGCAGTACCTGTACAACCCAGCAACTCTTCTCCTATGGCACAGGGCTGCAGGGAAATCAAACACTGGGGAGCTGCTACAATTACTACAGCCCGTGACATGCTGCTTACAGGAGAAACAGAGCCCAGGGACCCCCAAAGGCAGAAGAGCTGTAGAAACATGGAAAGCAGCCTATAAAAACAGGAATCTGTTAGTTTTGTGCAATGCAGCTCCTACCTGGTGACTAAAGATGCCAGAAGAAGCCTGGCACATCACAAGGAATTGCTGTTGAGCTGTGCAACCATTACACAGGACCAACAGAAACATTCACATGAGCCAGAAGTAGCTTCAAATTGCCTATTAATTCTGGATGCCTGTCAGCTGTTGTTATCTGATGGGCCAGAGTGAGCTGGCATCTTCTACAGAGGAAAAAAAGAAATCAAATATAACCATTACTTAAAAGAAATAGCTAAAGAATCATTTCATCATGACTTTCATCCCCTTGTGCCTTTTAGCCCCCCCTTCACAATGCCTGATTCCTCCTAGGAGTGCTCCCCTCTCAGCTTGCCGGAGCTGCTTGGCCCTGTTCTTCCCACACCGTTTTCCCCATCCCAGCCGAGGGGGTCACGCTGGTAAAGGTGCAGGGCCCCCCTCCCAGCTGGCTTGGCTTGAGCTGCCTGTGAATTGCCAAGAGCTGGGGGTACCCCCTCCCAGCCCGAACATTCAGTGCTTTCTCCTTGTCACTGTGTGACTCTGAAAGCTTTAAAGCTTTCCTGGGTGAACAGATTTTAATTTATTGCTAAGCAAGGAATATCCCCCTTCTGGCAGTCAAACCTCTATGTACTGACAGGCACCATCCGCAATTGAAACACTGATTTGCATCTTTTTATAAATGAGTTCGCTGAGGCCAGGCTTGTGCAGTGTGCTTTCAGTGTGGGAGGAAACTTTACCTGAATATAAAAATATTCAGGGAAAATGAATTTCAGAGATGCATGTTGCTCTGCTTACAGAAACGAATTTTAATGTGACCCTTCAGCAGTCACAGCAAGGTCTAAAAAATGCTGAAATATGGTCCTTTCAAATAAAATTTTCATGAGGTATGTAATCAAAACTTTTAAACTGACCATTTTCTGTCAGGCTCAAGATAGGGTTATAAATAAAAAAAAAACAAAACCAAACCCAAAAAGAGAAAAAAAAAAAAAAAAAAAAAAAATT